>JBBPJT010000768.1:0-15226 GCA_038088895.1 Xerocomus potaroensis
CTAAGTTCAGCTTTAACTTCGGTCCCTTGCTTGTACCTTGCCTAGCATAGGCATTATCAATCCATGTCCCTTCTTCCTTGTCCAACCCCTTTGGTCTGATTCCAGCAAGATGCTCTTCAAGACCAGGGAGTTGTGTTGAGTAGTTGGCCTGCAGGCAGGTGCAGGCAAAACCGTAACAATCAAAGGCTAGGACAACTGTCTGTATTTCCCAGATGGAAGTCAGATTCCAAGAATTCTAGGTTTGCAATGTATCAAGGAGTGTGTCAACCAGGTTGAGGCCAAGAAGGTGGCCACTGCAGCTAATGTTGTATCTGCACCATCAGCCAGTTGATACAATGCTCCCTCACATATGATGGCCATACTATAGGCAGTGTCCAGACCAGACATCAAAGTAGTGATGGACATTGATCATCCTGTCCCTGTCAATGTTGTGCAAGTACATCCCTCATATGAGAACACTGGTCCCAAGTTCCAGGAGATTTTTGCATGAGCATGGGCTATATACCAAGCTGAGAAGGAGGCAGCAAGCAAAGGCAAGAAGGTCAGGTTTGATGGGGTAGAAATACCTACAAAGCCTCAGCCTGATTCATGCCCTGCTCCAGTTACCAAAGAGCTGGTATCTCCCAAAATACAAAAAGCACAAGCTATCTTCTCATCAACATCATTGGCAGCTTCCAGCAGACTGGTAACCTCCTACTATTGTTCCCAGATATAGTGTACCCAGTTCTGGATGCCACACACCCATTATCCTTTCTACTAGCACAAGTTCTCCTTCCAAAGTGTTTAATGCTAATCCCACTTCTTCTCTCCCAACCACACAATACAAGTATTCTTTTCCCCTAGAGGACAATACTGCACCCAAGAGGATCCTGGATAACTTATTGGAGTCCAGTGTCCTGATACCAGTGAAGAATCTAATCACTGTCAGTCTGGAGTTTTGCAAGCAATTCTGGGACATAATAATGGTGAAACAAGTACATGCATCATGTTATGTTTTATTCCCTTCCTTTCTCTTGTCCTATTATCTTTCCCTGATTCTTCCTTTTCAATCCACATGATAACCTTTCCATTGTCTTGTTGATATTTCCCATGATCCAGATGTTATTTCTGTTTCAGGCTTTTACTTCTCAAATGCCTTATGTTCCTTCCATTTCCCTTGATTGATGGTTGCATAGTTACTATTAACTATGACTTGACCTGACTTATGATGAGTCATTCCACAGCAGACACAGCTTGGTCTGTGTGCCATCTAGATACCTATTTCAACTGTTGTGCAATGTACTTGTACTCTAAGTAGAATCTCCCTTGTATCTTGTGACCCACTAGTCAATAGATCCTTTGGTCTCTCTTGATGTTTGCCTAGCATCCATCAGATGGTCTACTTCACCAATTCTTTAATACTAAGCTCTCTGGCTTGTGAGGCAATGATACCTTCAATGCAAAGGCCCAGACCCAGATTCCCTTCAAGGGCTATGCTTGTCCCTACCCAGGCCAAGCACAACACATCAGGCACTAATGTTGTATAGGTGAATGAGCTTTTAGGATGAGATCCTGGTCAGGTGGCATGCAAGTATGGTGATGAGCTCCTCCAACACAGGGAAGGAACCATTATAGCCCATCACAATTGCCCTCTTCATAGCATTGAAGGCTGGATAGGGGACCACTCAATCACTTGTGTTCTCAATTATGGGTCTGAAATCATTGCCATGCCTAAATGCATCTGGGAGAAGTTAGGACCAGGTTGCAGGTGCAAGTAATTGCCTGCACCAACTTTGACATGTTGCTTGGGTGTTACAGTTTTGCCTGCATCTGCCTGCAGGCTTTTATTCTTGTTGCACTACCTCTGCTATCTTGAAGGTCTCACATGGATGGGATCAACAATAGAGAAGGAACAAGGAACAAGGAAAAGACAAGGATTGATAATGCATATACCAGGCAAGGTACAAGCAAGGGACCAAAGTTAAAGCTGAACTTAGGGTTCAGCTACTACATACTCTACATTTATATACCTACTAAGGTTGTGCACAGACCAGGTTACCTAATGTGCTACATATGGAAATATCCTAAACCCAAGGGTAAGCCCTAAACCCTAGGAAGCAAGAAGCACACCTTGTGGGGGATAAGAAGCAAGCCATGAGGACAATAGAAGCATAGCATCTACTTGCCATGTGGGAACAATGTAACCACTTATAGATTGGGGTCAAGGATATGCCTGATTGAGAAGGAAGTCCATGTTGGGCAATGTGCACCAACATGTAATCATAATAGTCCGACCCTAGTATGGCAGCTAGTTAGATGGGGAAAGGCATAGGTGAAGGGAACGACTGCCATAGGCTATGCAGCCCAAGTTGTGGGGATGTCATATGAGTATTCATTCAAACATTTACACTTAAAACATTGACAGGAGAGCATAATGATAGTTTGACCTCAATGCTAGCTCAAACACTAGTGGGTTTCTGTCAAAACTGTAACATTACCCCAATACTACATTCAAAGTACCATTTTGAATCTTGATACTTGAATCAGAAATCATAGCTGGAAATACTCAGGAAAAGGATGATGTTAGGAAAAGATGTTGGACTAGCACCAATAATGTATGATGACCAATTGATAAGGAGGACTAGAAGGAAACAATGACCTAGAATAACAAGTTCCACCAAAGAGGCAGAGAGACAGACTAATGAAAGACTATCACAAGGATTCCAGGGGGAGAAGATCTTCATCAGTAGAACAAGCAATCATTAGACAAATTGCTTGCATCCAAAGTCAAGAGTGTTGGGAGAGAGAAGTCCTAAGAAACAAATGATTCCCATTAGGCTATAATGTTGCATTGAAGCAGGAAGATTGTTTGAAAACACTGGGGACTGAAAACCAAGCTTTTGACATTGAGAGCTGTAACTTGAACTGCTTGTAAGCTAGAAGAAAGAAAAGAAAAAAGTGGTCAGGAAGGATGTTGGGGAAAAGTAAAGATCTCCAGCACAAGCTGTTGCAAGGCCAGCTGAGATTCTGGTTGTTATGAATCCATAAAATCACCCCTAAGTCCCTGGATCATTTTTCCTAACCCTCTAGAAGCTACTTTCACTCTAAGGTACTTTTATCTAATCTTATCTATAGGGGGGGACCAAAACCCAAAATCTTCGCCCATAATTCCTGGACTAATGGACCGATCCCTTGGCCCCAGCTCTTCCCCCCAACTCATATGCATCTAGAAGCACCCATGGATGCCCTTACCTCCCATAGATTCCACCCCCTTGGTGGCAGATCTCTAGATAACCCCAAGGATGACTTATGCATCAAACATGCGATCTATCATATCCAGGGCTATGCTGCCACTGCGGCAAGGATCCCTTATGTATATACTTCCATTCTACATGTGCTAAACATGCCTTCCTATGCCCTAAACAATCCAATCATTAGATCTAAGTACAACTCATGTGAATAGTTAGTTTGTATATAAAGCCCAAGGAACTTGACCAGGGGACTCCCCAGTCGAGTTCTCTTGGTGTTCTCCCTCTGGTAGGAGGCCCTAGCAAGATAGGCTCAGTCCCACATATCCCCATTTCTCTCATCTTCACACATATTGGCCCTCTCTCCATAAGATCTCTGTTATCAGTCCTATCTAAGGATTGATTAGAGGTTAGAGGTGTTTCACTGGTCACACATCTTCTGATCTGTGTCATTTGGGAGAGACCATTATCTATTGATGACCAAGGAGGGGAGCAAGGAGTACCAGGAGTCTTGTTAATGAGGGAAGGGTGTTGCCTGTTAGCATAGTACCAGCATATCCACCCATATCCCTACCTTCTTGTTAAAATCAGAGGCACCAGCCAATGACCAACCAAAAACCAACCAACCACCAAGAACTGGGTGGTAGGGGAATGAAAGGAAGGCACCAAAAGAGGCACCAGCCAGAAAGCAGAAGAAAGAAGCCCCCTGAAAAAACTTTCAGGAAAAATGGCACAGGGGCAAGGTGATGGAGAAGATGACATCCAATGGCAAGGATGCCTGACAGAAAAAGACAGATCAAAAGGCAATGATCTGGGATGTGGGGAGAATGGCACCTCAATGAAGAGGTCTGGTGGGGACAACAAGTCATGAACAATGGGATTCCTGCCAGGAGAGATCCCAGGAAAGAGGGAAGGGAGCAAATTTTACATTGTGCGATAGATGATCAACAGTGTGGAAAGGGAACAGTATAGAGACTTGTCAGTCAATGGCATTGTGGTGGCAGAGATGGCACCTGCAAACAAAGAAGGAGAGCAATGGTGTGGGACTATGTTATTTGCACAAACATCTGGAAGGGAAGGGATGACCTCCTTGTTATGGTTGGAATCCCTGAATGAATTGGGAAGGGACAACCTCCTTGTTATGCCTGGAGTCCTTGAACATAAGTCTAAAATAGGGAAAGGATATTGGTATCTCTGAATGTGAAATCTATAGTGGAAGGGACAACCTCCTAGTTAAAATCAGAGTCCCTGAATGCAAAACCTATTTGCCCAATAGCAAAGTAGGGGAAAGCACTACCACATAGGATAGGTAGTTGTATTCTCAACTCAGATGTCTGCAATCAGACCATATCCTGATGGTTTAGAAACCACATGGGTTAACCTGTAATGGGAAGTCCAGGGGTAGTATAACATGCAGTCAGACTGTTTGGAATTGAAGGAGAAAAAAAGTGTCTCCTTGGATAAATGATATCTATAGGGAGGAATGCAGTTTATCCTCATGCTGGAGGTCAATGAAAGTGGGAAAATGTTATGTTGCAAGCTGGTAACTCAGAAGGCTTTGACAATGACATTGGCGATAAGAGAACAGATGATAGTGACAGCTAATATGGCAGTGGTGGTTGGTGGGACAACTTCCAGTAAGATGGCAAGCATAAAGACAAGTACAATGAACAGCAGTATGATGGGCAGGAAGGAGTATCATATAGGAGTGATAGAGATTGAATATAGATCTTCAAGAGATGGCACCAGGATGAAGGAATAAAGAGTTACAAGCCCATACACTTAGGCAATGTAATGGTGAGATTCAGCTTGGGAACTAACCCCTAAGATAGTGCTACTTTATATATACAAGTTAGCATGGTGCACAGACCATGCTGACTAAGCACTATATAAGGTAAACCCTCAACCTGTTACGTAGTGAGCCAGTAGCCTCGGATGGCGGCGACTATGAGGGCGACAACAAGATAAACGACGAGGAGGAAGATGACGAGTGACGAGAAGACTGATAGCACGACGTCTACTAGGATAGTCGTGAGAACGAGGACGGTGATAGTGATGAACGTGATGGTGAGTAGGGAGCTGTCAAGGGCACATGCCAGGATGACAGGGAACGGATAACGAAGGAATCCTCAGGGCACTACAGCAGAGTGAGGATAGAGCCACAAGAAGCTACAAGGCCCACACTTAGGTGATGTAATGGTGAGATTAAGCTTAAGGTATCTTACAAAGAAGTGCTACTCTATATACTCCAGCGATGGCGCACAGACCATGCTGACTAAGCACTATGTAAGGGAAACCCTCAACCCTGGTGCAAGGGTTGACCTAATGGGGAAACGCCCTTAGCCCTGGGCATAGCATGAGGTAAGCTATTAACAGGAACGGCCATGAGGCAGAAGCAGAGAAGCCTCATGGCGAACACGCGTTCGTCACATGGTGAGTAATACAAGGCGACCTAGGAGACAAGCGTTATCCTAAGGTCGGGAACACAAGACAAAGGAAAGATCTAATCATTATACTGGGAGGAAGGGGCGGGGGTTAGGATAAGGAAAAAGTATATTGTCTTGACTTGTCATATCGGGGTGGAAATGTAGCAAAACTGTAACACAACCCATGGTCAAGGGTTGACTATAAAAGGAAATACCCATAACCCTGGATTATGGGGAATGTGTAAGCTAAGTAAACAGGAACAGCCATGAGGTAAAAGAAGAGGAGCCTCATGGTAAACACATGTTATGCATTTGGTAATACAGACGACCTAAGGCAACGATGTGGAATAGGTCAGCAATAGAAGGAGGACAAAAAGGCAGTAATGTCTAATTGTATACCAGGAGAGGGGATGTGAGAATCAAGAAAGAATCCAAAAGACTGCAAAGGGTGTCGTCATAAGAAAACTGTAACAGAAAATGCCCAAGATGAGAGGGTGACAATGCAGTTTAGAGTCATGCTGGACTACATGACAGTGGGGAAAGCCTCCAGGGAAAAGTCTACTTCCTGGAAGAATGTTAGAACAAGCTGGACAAACTCTGGGGGTAACTCCACTGAGATGGAGTTGAGGGTTTAGGACTTGGCTTCACCTTATGTGGTGTGCCCTTGCAAAGAATCTGGGGTCCTGGATTTACAGAGTGTTGGATGGATGGAAGAGAACAGAGAGAGGATGAGTAGGAGGAGAGTGTCAAGTTTTTGTTAATATTCAAACTGAGGAATACAGAGGGTAGCAAAGGGTTTATATACTATAGGACTGAACTGAAACATGTATTGGAATGATGGAGGGATGATAGGTGAAACATGACAACAATCAAAGATGACAAATGCAAACAATCAAATGTTCAGATGTCATCGGAGAGAATTCCAGGTGACATCGGAACCACAGAGAAAGTAACTAACTACATGACATAGCAACTGCTACAACTGTCACATGTCAATAAGCACATGTCACATCATTGAATTACATAATCATAAGTGAAACGAAGATCAAAGTCCAGAGGCAATAAAAACATAGACAACGGAAAACAGACCAGAGTTATAGTCAAATAGGAACAGAGATGGATGGATATGACAATGAATAAAATCTATGGTGATTAGCAAGAATAAGTGTGATCAGCAATACAAAAGTGTTTCTCATATTCACTCATAGCTATGCAAAGGGGAAGGGAGGTAGCCAGTTTATTGACATGGCAGTCAGCAACAGCTTTGGACACATCAGGGGTAGCCATGATGAGGTGACCTGATCAAGTGAAAAAGGGGAAGACAAAGTTCCAGGAGGAATAGGCACAAGGCCATGATAGCAGAATGTTTGTGTAAAGAAAAGGACATGGGGACCATATGGCTAATGGTGGACCCATAGAAGAATGGAGAAAGGAGAGACATAGCTCCATTGATTGCTATGGTATCAAGGCTAGCACCTGATTCTATCTAATCATACAATGAAGAGGAACTGGATATGCCTGGCTATGGCATGCAAATACACTTGCAACAATGACATGACAATCTCTGTAATCACATGAACAGGGGACGTTATCAATTCAACCTATATAGCAGCCTTTAGCTCTCTGCTAATATGCTTCCTAGTGTACTATGGGAAACAGCAAACATTATCCATGTTTCAACAATTGAGGCTGACATCCATTGGAATGCTCTCATGTATCGTGGTGGACAACCACATGAATACTGGATAAGGGTGGTATACCCATGCTATTAAACAAAGGGAAGGGAGGACAAGGATGGGGACAAAAAGCCAGGGAATACAGAAGGAATTTGATGGGCAAGAACAAAGGAGCCCAATGGAGAAAGGGAAGGATGCAGTTTTACAATGTGCCAGTTGTCTACAAAGCCAGTAGGGTGTCCTCCTATAGGGACATACAACCACAATCTGGAAATCATATCAGAGAGGGAAGAGTCACACTGGATAGCAACGACTAGAAGAAAGTTTCAGCTTTTGTTATGGTTTTGCCTGCACTTGCCTGCAGGCATATATGTTGAACGGAATCCAATATCTTGAAGGTCTTCAATGACGGGATCAATGATAGAGGAGGAACAACATGGATTAGAAGAAATAATACCTAAAGCTAGGCAAGGTACAAGCAGGGAACTGATGTTAAAGCTGAAACTTAGGGTTCCAGTATCATATCTGGTACCTCCAAGTACTCTGCTACCTTCATATCAACTCCAAGTGCATTTCAATGCAACTTCAGTTCGTTTTCCTTAACCATGATCCTTCAGACCTTTGGACCATTCACATTTGATTTACCTATGCTTATGTTATTTGTTGACACTTGACAGTTGCTACCCCTAACTTGATTGACATCTCTGAGACCTCTGATTGTTCTTCTTTCCTTCACTCCAATATCACCAGTATAGCTGTCCTCCTTTCTATCTTCAATATTTCATTTGTTGCTATGATACACCTTTCACCCCTATGTCTTTTTTTAACATATGATTGCCTCTCATCTTAGTATTTAAACCCTTTGTTACATCCCTGTATTTCCCCAGTTTAAATATCGACAAGAATTGACATTCTCCCCCCTTCATGTGCTCTCTTTGATCACCTCCATCTCTGACCCTCTGAAATTCAGGACTCTGATTTCCATGCAAGGGCACACCACATACAGTGAAGCCAAAGTCCCAGTCTCTCAGCTCTGTTACCATGGAGTTACTCAAAGTTTGTCTGGCCCCTTTTCTAACATCCAGTCAAACTAAGTACTACCTTTATACACCTACTAGGGTTGCACACAGACTGTGTTACCTAATGCACTACATATAGAAATACCCTAAACCCAAGGGTAAGCCCTAAACTCTAGAAGCAAGGAGCACACCTTGTAGCAGAAGCAAAGAAGACCACAAGGACAATGGAAGCACAGTGATGACATGCTGTGTGGGAATTCTACATATAGAACAGGGTTAAAGGTACACCCATTTGAGATGACAAGGGAGAGATGGTTTCCATAATGGTATGACCCTAGTGTGGTGACTAGTCATACAGCAAGAGAGCAGCAGGAGTGAAGGAGATGACAGTATCTTCACGAAATGTTAAGACAACCCCAATACTAGGGGTTGAGATCTAAAAATCATAACAATCATAGTCAGTGGGATCTGTATCCAGAGCAGTGGTGTAGTCAATAAAGGCGGTAGTGGTCATCAAAGGAGTTAGGGAAGATGCAATGGATAAAGTGGTTGATCCTATTAAGGTAGGGGCCTCATTTCCCCAAGCAGGAGTTTCCCATCCAGCATTCACTTGATCAGATGGAGTGGGGCTGGATTCTCTTTTGTAAACAGCTATCCTCCAGTTGAGCATATTTAAGGCTCCTTGCATGTGTTGAGTGGTTGCTGTGATTGTATCAGTGGTGTTACGGTTTTGCCTGCACCTGCTTGCAGGCTATCTCTCTACACCAAAATCCACCCAAGGTCTTGAAGAGCAATCTTGCTGGGATCAGACACATGGGGAAGGAAGGAAGAAAGACTTGGATTGAGATAAGAATGCCTATGCTAGGCAAGGTACAAGCAAGGGACCAAAGTTAAAGCTGAACTTAGGGTTTAGCTGGACTAAGTACTACCCTTTATATACCAACTAAGGTCGCGCACAGACCAGGTTACCTAATATGCTATATATGGCAATACCCTAAGCTCAAGGGTAAGCCCTAAACCCTAGGAAGCAAGAAGCACACCTCATGGGGGATAAGAAGTAAGCCATGAGGACAATAGAAGCATGGCGTCTACTTGCCATGTGGGAAATACTACTATCTATAGATTGGGGTCAAGGGTATGCCTGATCGAGAAGAAAGTCCATGTCGGGCAACGTGCACCAACATGTAAGCATAACAGATATCAGATGACAATCCAATATCAAGATGGGTATCAGCCATCGGATCACGATCTGATGGCAAGGATATAGCATAATGGTCTAATGCTAGTATAGACAACTAGTCAGACAGAGAGATCTATAGGTGGGGATGAAGGGAGAGACAACGGTATCTTCATGGACAACCCCAACACTAGGGGAAAACCATGGATTTGGAATGAGTGTTACACTTGGCCTGAGTAAGGACGAGCATAGCCCTTGAAAAAGGGATCAGGTTCTTGGGCCTTCACGCTGAAGGTATCAATGCCTCTCAAGCCAGAGGTCTTGGGTCAAGTATCAGTGCCTCACAAGCCAGAGGTCTTGGATCAGAGTATCAGTGAAGTAGACCATCTGACGAAGTGCTGGGCAAGACGTCGAGAGAAACCAATGGATCGATTGACTGGTAGGTCAGAGGATACAAGAGAGATTCTACTTAGAGTCTATGGTACAATGCGCTGAGGTTTAAGTAAGTATCTAGATGGTGCATGGACCAAGCGGTGTCTACTGCAGAATGACTCATCTGGAGTCATGTCGAGTCATAACTAAAGGTAGCTAGGCAACCATCAATCAAGGGAAATAAAGGGGAACATGAGGCATGTGAGAAGTTATGCCTAGAACAGAAATAGCATCTGGATCATGGGAATGAAAGACAAGACTATGGAAAGGTCGTCATATATCTAAGAAAGGAAAGATCAAGGAAAGATAGTCGAGAAAAGGGGTATCAGGGGAATAAAACATAACAATGAGTATTGTAACAAGTGGTTTCTTGAATAGTAGTGAGTACCTGGTTAGCTAGTTCATCAACTAGGTGATCTGAAGTGGGGTGATACAAATTAACCAAAGAGGGAGTGTTGGATCAAGAAATCATTCAATTGGAACATTGGCTATGATGAAAGGATGAAGAGAAAGAAGAGGAGGATCATCTAGGGGATCGGCAAGTGTTTGGACAAAAGGAAGGAGTATGCCCTAGAGTGGATTGTTGATAATGAGGATAGGTATATGTCAGACAGTCTCTTTTTTAATGTCTTGCAACAGTTTATCCACTCACTGTATGTTATTTGAACTAAAAGTCTAAAAACTATCTGCATGAGTTGTCATTTTGAAATGGCTGTTAGGCTATCCATTCTCAACCAAATTTTCTGATTCCTTGACCAGTAGAGAGCCAAGAGCATCTACTTTGTTTTATACACTAACATGTTAGGGTTAGGGGTAGTGGTTATTGCATAGTATTGCCATCAGTGAAAAACATGCAAATATACAAATTGTTACACGTGTTATGCAGTTATGTCATATAGGATGAAGGGATCCCTTAGTCAAGGTTATCAACCTTAAGGGAGGACTCTAGAGGCTAGGGAACTATGTATAATTGCATAGAACTAGCTTAGCCTATCTACTACATATCACTGAGTATTTATACTAGTCCCAACAGCGAACAGACCAAGCTATGCTAAGCTAAAAGAGGAACATTTGGGGTAGGGCTAAGGGTAAAATGTGGGAAAGGTGGGGACACAAGGCAGTCAACGAATGACTAAGCCTAAGAAGGGAAGAGCATCCAAAAGATAGGGGAAATATACATGTAATGACCCTAGATGAAAGAAAAGGAAAAGTCATGGTGGAGAGAGGAAAACCGTAACATAAGCTCTGACTAGCTGAAAAGGATCACCGAGCCTTTACCATCACTCTTTGTCATAATAGGTAAAGTCGTCCAACTTGTCATGAAGGATCTTCTCTTCCTCGAGTAACTCTTGTGTATGAACCCATTTGGGACATAACTCCCCCCAGACCAGTGAGCGACACTCGTCACATCCATTCAGACAGCAACAATACAATGGGCAAGTTTGCCCCCAATGACTCTTCACACAGTAAGGACAGCTGCCAGAAGGGCAATTCTGGAGTAATTGACCGGCTGCAAAGGCATTACAGGAAGGACATTGGTGCTTAGGACACCAAATACTCAGATGTGTGTCCTTTTCCCCACACCATTCACAGATGGAAAAGGGGTCGATAGCAGAGGTGGGAGAGTCGGATGGTGTTTGGAAGGGATGAGATGAAGAGGGTTGAGAGTGGAGATTATAGGCCGGGGAAGATGGAAGATGGAACGAAGAAGAGACAAACTTTTTCTTGCCTTTCCCCTTCTTCATTGAAGAGGGTCATTGAGGGGGAGAAGGGGTTGACCAATTACAGGGGATAACGGGGAGTGGAGCAGGGACAGGTAGAGGGATATCCTCATCTTCCTCCTTTATTTCCGTAGCAGCAAGGGAGGGAGTTGAAATAGGGGAGATGAATCCTCTGGGTATGACTGGATCAACTTCTTCATCATCTACAAGAGGAGGAAGAGATGGGGAGAGTTGCAACAGGATAGGAGGAAGGGAGGTGATTGGAGCCACATAGACCGGTAATTCCTCTGCACAAAGATAGGTGTACCAGGATGTGGGATGCATGACAATCAGGAAAGGGTGAACAAGGGGACCAATGATCTTGAAAGGGAAGGAATTTAATATGTATCCCAAGCCCAAGTGATACAAGAGGGAGAGGACCTTCCCTCGCATGTCAGAGAGACATGTGGTTCCTTGTGTGGCAAGGATAGGTGGTCAGTCAGATGGGGTGGCAAAATTGAAGAGAAGATGGAGCATAGCAAGAGTAAGATATAGTTGGCATGCTTCTTCCAATGCCACATCCATAATAGGGGACTCCATTGCACGTGCAAGGAGGGGAGCATCCTGGAGGACCGTCAAAAAGATGAGGGCACAAGCTAATTCTGGGAGGAAATTGATCCAAACAGGGAAGATGGTGGGGACCAGATGAGCGGAAGTGGACATGGTTGGTGGGGATATGTTGTGAGTAGGGGGCATTATGATGGTGGGTGGAAGTGAAGAAGATGGGGGGTCTCCTATGGAAGATGGTGTTTCTTTTTATATGCAGCAAGAATGGTCCATGCACCGGACAAGTTCCATTCCAGTTCCCAAGTATTCTTGGCTAAAGAATATCCCTTCCATTTGATGAGATAACAACAGTTTCGGGGTAGTCTCTTATGACATATGATTCATTCGACTTCTCACACATCATCTCCATCTACCTTCATTGGGGGAGGGCATAATGTCAGAGTTTCGTATTCCGCAGTTGTGCAATAAGAAGATAAGAAAGAAGCATGGAAGACATCATGGATTTGCCATTTTGGGGGTAGCTGTAACTGATACGCCATGGGAGAGATGACCTTAATGATTTCAAATGGCCCTTCATGAAGCAGGTTTAGTTTCTTCCATGGTGAACTCATTCATAAATTCTTGGCTTCTAGCCACACCTTATCGCTGACTTTCCATGGATGGAATTTGCTGCAGATGCGTTCTCACATTGTTTGTTGTGCCAATTGGTGCGTACTCATCGCCTCCTTTCATGCATTGTCAAGAAAGGTTAACCGTTCCGAGAGAGCTGGGATAAACGTTTTTCCTATCAGTAGATACCCTCTTGGCTCATAACCCATCATTAGTGAGAATGGAGTACACTGGGTCATGGAGTGGACAGAGGAGTTGTGTGTGAACTGTGCCATTGGCAGTAGGTCAACCCAGGTTTGCAGATTGTCTTGGCAAAAGAGGCGTAGATAGGTCTCTAGTTCCTAGTTAACTCACTCAGTTTCACCATCAGTTTGTGGATGGTAGGTGGAGGAGAGAGTGACATCGTACTGGAGAAGGCGAGCTAGCTCATGAGCAAATGCAGAGGCGAATTGAGGACCTTGATCAGAAATTAGTCAGTCATGCAGCCCTACAATGGGGAAGATGTGGGTGTAGAAGAGTTGTGTGACTCCTGCTGCATTGATCGATTTGGAGCAAGAGAGGAAAAATACCCCCTTACTAAGGCCATGGTTGACCATGACCAAAACAGTATCAAAGGCACCCACAGGGGGAAAGGTGGAGACAAGGTCGACGGAAAGCTGCTGAAAGGGGCGTGAAACAAGAGACATGAGAGGGGAGAGCGGGGGAAGAGAGGAGTGTGTGTTGACCTTGGATGATTGGCAAAGGGGACAACCGAGGATGAAACAACGGACAAAGGTGGGCATACCAGGCCACCAATAGTCACGATGGAGAAGAGCAAGGGTGCGGAAGACACCACCATGGCTGCCAGCAGGGGAAGAATAGATGGCAGAGATGAGAGAGTGGCGAGCATCTGGGGGAATATAGAGATGGCAATGATAATAAAGGTGGCCGTCGGTAAAGGACCAGTCGGTGAAAGAGGAGTGAGGAAATAGCGGGGAGCCCTCCACCATACGAGAAAGAGCAGACAGGACAAGGGGATCGGAAGAGGAAGAGAGATGGATCTTCTGGATGAGCGCAGAATCAATGGTAGAGATGAAAAGATCAGAAGGGAGGAGGGTAACATTGGCATTGTCGTGATGAGTAGTGATGGTGGTTGAATGGGACAAAGCATCAGCAGGGGCCATGGCGGACCCCAGTTGGACAGAAAATTGCAAATCAAAGTCCTGGAGGAAGAGCATCCAGCGAGCTTGACGGCAGGAAAGGCAATGAGGCTGGCAGAAATAGGCAAGGTTTTTGTGGTTGGTATAGACCATGACCGGATGACCGGTGCCTTGAAGATAGTGACACCATTCAACAAGAGCATGAATGACCACTAGGAGTTCATGATCGTAGACATCATAATTTTGTTCCACAGGTGACAGGGTATGGGAGAGGTAGCCACAAGGGTGGAGGTTGCCATTGCCATCCTGCTGCATGAGGATACCCCCGGTAGCAGTAAAGGAGGCATCAGTCATGACCAGAAAAGGTTTCATAAGATCAGGGAGAGTGAGGACTGGGGAGGATAAAAAACATTCCTTGAGTGACTGAAATGCAGTGGTACAGGCTGGCATCCATTGCCAGAGGATGTCCTTTCTCATAAGAGTGTGAAGGGGAGTGGCAAGAAGGGAGAAGTTTGGGATGAACTTTCAGTAAAAATTGCAGAAACTGAGGAACAATCGCACTCCTTTGACCATCTTGGGGGGTTCCCACTCACAAATTGCCGATAGCTTTGTTGGATCCATCCAGATATGATCAGCAGATACCATCATCCCTAGATACTCCACCTTGGCTGCGTCGAAGATACATTTAGAGAGCTTGAGGTAAAGGGAATGTTTACAGAGGCAGGAGAGCACAAGACAAGTTCATTGATGATGGAGGGAAAGATCTGAGGAATGAATCAAAATATTGTCCATGTAGATAACAAGCCATCCTTCAGCAAGGTAATCACAGAAGATGTGATTCATCATAGCTTGGAAGGTGGCAGGTGAGTTGCAAAGTCCGAAGAACATAACTGTAGGCTCAAAAAGGCCAAATGGGGTGATAAAGGCTGCCTTCCATTGATCATCAGGATGGATGAGGACATTATTATATCCCCACCGGACATCAAATTTCATGAAGATAGAAGACCCTTTTAATTGGTCGACGAGTGATGAGATCAATGGAAGAGGGTAGGTGTTTTTGATAGTGTGTTCATTCAGATACCAGTAATCTTGACATGGACACAGATCCCCTGTCTTCTTTGGGATGAAGAAAAAGGGAGAAGCTTGTGGTGATATTGATGGGGTAATCCTTCCTGTTTTCAAATGCTCCTCAAGGAAGGACTGGCATGCCTCCTTCTCCTTCGGGTTAAGGGGATAGACTTTTCCCACTTTTGG
>JBBPJT010000769.1:0-15194 GCA_038088895.1 Xerocomus potaroensis
CTAAGTACTACCTTTATATACCTACTAGGGATGCACACAGACCAAGTTACCTAATGCGCTACTACTGGCAATACCCTATACCCTGGGTAAGCCCTAAACCCTAGAAGCAAGAAGCACACCTCGTGGGTGATACAAAAGAAGCCATGAGGACAGAAGAAGCACGGCCGTACCTGCCGTGTGGGAACAATGTAACTACATATAGATCGGGGTCAAGGGTACACCCGATCGAGAAGGAAGTCCATGTCGGGCAACGTGCACCAACGCGTAAGCATAACGGATACCGGATGACGATCCGATATCAAAGGGGTATCGGCACTCGGATTGCGATCCGATGCCAGGGATCTAACATAACGGTCTGACCTTAGCATAGCAGCTAATCGGACTGGGAAAGGCATAGATGAAGGAATTGACGACCGTAGGCTATACGGGGTAGTCGAGGGATGTTGTATCGAGTATTCATCGTACGTGTGTTCTTTAACGTAGACGTCTAGGGTAGTTCAACGGTAAACCGCTGCGCAAAGCTTAGCGCAAGTAGGTTTTTAACTTAAAACTGTAACACTGAGCAAGACGTCGAGAGAAACCAGTGGATCTATTGACTTGTAGGTGGCAAGATACAAGGGAGATTCTACTTGGAGTCTATGGTACACTGCGCTATGACTTAAGTAGGTATCTAGATGGTGCACAGACCAAGCAGTGTCTACTGTGGAATGACTCATCTGGAGTCATGTTGAGTCATAACCAAGATAGTTAGGCAACCATCAATCAATGGAGGTGAAGGGGAACACGAGGCATATGAGAAGCTATGCCTAGAACGGAAATAGCGTCCGGATCATGAGAAAGAAAGGTAAGACAATGGAAAGGTTATCTTATGTTCAAGAAAGGAAAGATCAAGGAAAGATGATCAAAGAAAGGGGTATCTGAGGAATAAAACGTAACACCTCCATTCTCGTCCTCCCTTTTCCTTGCATTACAGTGTGGGCATACCACCCTTATCAGGTATTCATATGGTTGTCTGCTGTGCATCATGAGAGCATACTGACAGTTGTCAGCCTTGATTGATTAAATATGGATAATGTTGCTGTTTCCCATAGTGCACTAGGGAGCATATTAGCAGAGTGCTAGAGGCTGCTACGTAGGATGAATTGATAATGTCCCCTGTTTGCCTGATCACAGGGATTGTCATGTTGCTGTTGTTACGATTTTTCATTTAGTTTCATTTATAAGTCCACTTCTGATAGCTCATCTTCGTTATGCTTTCATTTCCGTTATCTTGGACGCTTTTTCCTTTCTAGGTTAACCTCAAGTTATCCTCATGTCCCCAACTTCCACTCATAACTCCTTTTGTCGTTCCCCATAGTTTTGTCACCCAGATTAGGTAGACACCGCTTGGTCCGTTCACACAAGTAGACAGGATAAATACCCCACGCATGTATTAGTAACGATAAGCTAGTTCTACGCAATATAGTGTAGTTCCTAGTCCTTCCTGTGCAACTTCTAAGGTCTTTGGGTTACTCCTCTGACTAGAAGGTCCCTTGATACTACAACAAGCATAACAAAAGAACTAGCTTCTCCTCGCTGAGACGCTATCCACGCTCCAGCCATTTCCTCCCGACGATACCGCTTCCGTGCCCCCACTCCCTCTCCTCCTCCTCCAGACTCTGAGGAAGAAGGATCCCCCATCGTCCTCTCCCCCGCCCACTCCACATACCATCTTCCCCCTTCCGCCCCACCCTCCCCCCCTCTCGCTCTAACCCCTCTCGCTTTTCCCCCACCCCTTCCTCCCGCCCCTCTTGCACTACTTCCTCCTCCAGCCATGAATGTTCCCCCCAACCTACCTGAACGGAAGGCTGGAATGCCTTCCGATTTTACCGGAGAAACGTCGAAGGCCGTCAGTTGGGGAATGGCGATGACAGCCTATTTTACATTAAACCCCACCATCTACGTCACGGACGGAGACAAGATACTTGCAGCATTAAGCAAGTTTACTAAAGGACGAGGAGTCCCCTTCGCCGAAAAATGGTACACCAGATTGAATAATCCCGCCCTCCTCCCTGCGCAATTAACATACGACGTCTTTATGGAAGACTTTGGGAAAACCTTCTATCCCTACAACTTCAAAGAGGAGGCTCGACGAAAGATGTTGAACACTCGTCAGAACCTCAAGGATAAGGAAGAAGGCTTCCAGAACTATCTAGCAGATTTTCAACTACACGCCGCCCGATCTGGTGTCACCGACGATGCCACTTTAATCGACGCCTTCGCTGGAGGGCTTGATCCCCAACTCGCCCAAATGATTCTTTCCATGGGAACCTTGCCAGCCACTCTCGATGAATGGGTTACAGCTGCAGCAAAGTTTCATGCCCAACAACAACGGATTCGTGCACTTCGCACTGGCGGCTCAATCGGTAGTCACCTAAGTGGCAGGGCCAGAGACCCTAACGCCATGGACATCGACACTGCTTTCCTTTCCCCTGCCAATCGCACCAAACACCTTTGAGAGAATAGATGTTTCGTGTGTCATCGAATTGGCTGCAGATCAGGGAATCATCAAACCGGGAGAACAAACCCCCAACGAACGAGAAGAGAAGAAAACACGTAGATGAGTTCCTCTCTCCCAACAACCAATCCTTTTCGCCAACGTCTGAACGGACAAAACAATGCTCGACAAAATGTCCATACTACCAACGTCCTTGACCAGTATATTGCAACCCTAGTGGCGCAAGGGACAACCACTGAACAAATCCACCAAGTTCTCCAAGCATGTTATACTGATACGGAAACCCCTGGGGAAGAAGTAAATAGAGTGGACGCGGATTTTTGAGGGGAGGGAAAGTTCCGTTGACAACTTCCTCCCTCTTAGCTAACAACTTGACTATAATGTACGTGAAAGGGAAAATGATGAAATATATACACCTCCCTCTTCTTCTACAAAATGGTTCAGAAACCGTCAACACCCACGCTCTGCTCGACAGCGGAGCCACAGGAAGTTTCCTTGATTTGACATTCGTGAAGCAAAATCATCTTCCCACCAGACGACTAAAGATCCCCTTGGAAGTACGAAATGTAGATGGGACTACCAACAGAGAAGCATGGATCACGCATACAACGACTCTCAGAACGACTGTCCCTGGATGGGAGGCTTCTTGGGAGTTCTTCATCACCAACCTAGGAAAGGAAAAGGCTATTCTAGGACTTCCATGGTTGCAACGCACCAATCCTCTCATCAATTGGGCAAAAGGAGAGATCCAGTTCCCCTCCCCCTCAACCATGGAATATCCAACCGATACTCTTTTAGCCCGCTTTCTCCACCTCTCACCGGACTCTCAGATTGCCCGCAGATGGAAAAAACGCTATCATCCTTTCCTTTCGATCGCGAAAACAACGTTATCAACCTCCCTTGCCACCGAGAAAATCACCCCACAAACAACTCTTCCCCCTTTTCTTTCCACATTCCAGGACGTCTTCGATGAACCACGAATGGGGGCTCTCCCTCCATCTTGGGAGTTCGACCACGCCATCGTGTTAACCCCTGGGTTTGTGCCAAAAATCGGGAAAGTTTACTGCCTTAATCCAACTGAACAACAGGCGTGCAGGACATTCCTCGACAAAAACTTGGCGGCAGGATGTATTGTTCCTTCCACATCTCCCCAAGCCTCCCCCTTTTTCTTCGTCCCTAAGAAAACTGGCGATCTTCGCCCCTGCCAGGACTATCGTTATCTCAATGAGCACACAGTCAAAAATGCATATCCACTCCCACTTATTTCAGATCTTTTTGACAAGTTACAAAAGTCATCCATCTTTATGAAAATGGATATTCGATGGGGATACAACAACGTCCTCATCCGCCCAGAGGATCGATGGAAAGCAGCTTTCATCACCCCATTTGGTCTGTTTGAACCAACAGTGATGTTCTTCAGTTTGTGTAATTCCCCTGCAACGTTTCAAGCAATGATGAACCATCTATTTCGTGACTATCTCGCCGAAGGATGGTTAATCATCTATATGGACGACATCCTTATCCACTCCTCCAACCTTTCCCTCCACCACGAACATACAAGAAAAGTTCTCCACCACTTATGAGAACATAATCTCTATCTCAAGTTGTCTAAATGTACTTTCAACGCCCCTTAAGTGGAATATCTAGGGATGATAGTAGCGCATAACAAGCTGCAAATGGATCCGGTAAAGGTCTCGGCAATCACGGATTGGGTACCCCCCCATTCTTTGAAGGGTGTTTGTTCGTTCCTCGGATTTTGCAACTTCTACCGTCGATTCATCCCTAGCTTCGCCACCATCGCCGCTCCCCTTCACCAGTTAACGCGGAAAGATCATGTCTGGTTCTGGTCCCCTGCTTGTGATGCTGCTTTTCGCAAATTGAAATCCATCTTTATATCTGCACCCGTCCTATCCCTCCTGGACCTTCAACAACTGTTTATCGTCATGACAGACGCGTCATTATTGGCCTCGGGAGGTGTTCTTATGCAGCGCGACGTCAACGGTGATCTCCACCCGTGTAGTTATATTTCCCGCACCTTTTCCCCCGCCGAACGAAATTATGATATTTATGATCGAGAGCTTCTCACTGTCATTCATGCCCTTGCAGAATGGCGCCATTATCTTCAGGGCACCGGCCTCCCCGTCACTGTCCTCACTGATCACAAAAACCTCTCCTATTTCTGCCAACCCCATCGCCTCTCTCGTCGTCAAGCCTGCTGGATGCTTTTCCTCCAGGACTTTGACCTCCATTTCTCCGTTCAACCCGGTGCTGCCATGGGCCCTGCTGACGCACTCTCCCGCTCCATGTGTCCTGACACGTCGTCTGATAACGCTGACGTCACTATGCTTCCGGATGATCTGTTTATTTCCCTCATCGATACTGCTCTACTTGATAAAATCCATCATTCCTCCCCCTCCGATCCCCTCATCCTCTCCGCTCTCGCTCGCATGAATGAAAACTCTCCTCTCTTCCCCCGCTCCTCTCGTTCCGATTGGTCCTTTACCGATGGTTGTCTTTACTATCGCAATCGCCTTTACGTACCTCCCCCCGCCCGCCATAACCTCGTTGCCTCCATCCACACGTCCCTTGCTGGCAGTCATAGTGGCATCTTCCGGACCACTGCTCTTCTCCAACAGGATTACTGGTGGCCTGGTCTTTCTTCCTTCGTTCGCCGGTTCGTTCTCGGTTGTGCCCTTTGCCAATCTAGTAAAGTCAACACCCATCCTGTTGTTCCCCCCCTTTCCCCTCTTTCTTCTGTCGCGACGCGCCCCTTTCAACAGATCTCGGTTGACCTTGTCTCTGGGTTTCCCCCAGTAGCCGCATTCGATTCTGTCTTGGTCGTGGTTGACCATGGCCTTAGTAAGGGGGTCTTTTTTATCCCCTGCTCTAAATCCATTGATGCTGCAACAATCACCCATCTCTTTTACACCCATGTATTCCCCCATGTCGGTCTACACGACCGCATTATCTCCGATCGAGGTCCACAATTCGCGTCAGCCTTTGCACGCGAATTAGCTCGTCTACTGCAATATGACATAGCCCTATCCTCTGCATATCATCCGCAGACCGATGGGGAGACCGAACGAGTAAACCAGGAACTCGAAACTTATCTCCGCCTATTCTGCCAAGACCAACCTACCAAATGGGTGGACCTTCTCCCTATGGCCCAGTTTACCCACAATTCCTCTGTCCACTCCGTCACCAAACAAACTCCGTTTTCCCTTCTCCTCAGATATGAGCCGAGAGCATACCCACCCCTCGGAAAAACTTTCATCCCAGCCTTAGCTGATCGACTAACCTGGCTCCATCAAGCCAGGCAAGAGGCACTCAGCGCCCATGAATTGGCCCAACAATACATGAAACAATGAATAACGAAACGATTTCGACCATGGAAGGTCGGCGATAAGGTGTGGCTAGATGCATGAAATCTCTGCCGAAGTACTCCATGGCGGAAATTAAATCCGTTACGTGAAGGGCCATTTGAGATAACGAAAGTAATTTCCCCGGTGGCTTATCAATTACGTCTCCCAACCAAATGGAGGATCCACAACACGTTCCACGCTTCTCTCCTTTCATCTTACCGTGAAACTGCGGAGCATGGGAAGAACGCGTTGTGCCCCCCCTCTATAACCGTTGACGGAGATGAAGCATGGGAAGTTGAACGGATATTACAATACAAAGGGAACTTACGTACCAGGCATTACTTGATCAAATGGAAAGGATATTCCCATGCAGAAAACACGTGGGAACCCGAATGGAACTTGATGGGAGCACGGACCCTTTTGAACGCATATAAAAGGGATCACTCCCTGTGAATTCCCTCATCATCCGTCCATTATGCCTCCCACTCGTAACACTTCCCCCACCCCTCCACCTTCCTATGCCACACACCAAATCCCGGCTATCTTTCCCATCCGTACCAACCTCCTTCCCCCACTACCCCGACGCCTCGTCTTTGCCACAGTCCTACAAGACGCCCCTCTGTTCATGAGGGTCGTCGAATCCCCCCTCATCGACAGCACCATCTACGATGTGTGCATGCTTTTCCTCACTCTTTGCACCTTTCAACTTGTATTAAACGCCGCCACTCCCACAGATCGTCCCCCAATTCTTGCCGCAGAAGGAAACACGTTAATGAGTCAGGCCAAGCTGCAATTGCTTGACCTGCTCTACCGCTTAGGACTGGGATACGTGATCAATTCCCTTCCTTTCGAGTTAATTGGTCCCATAGTGCAACCTTTTCTTCGACACCTTCACCCCACGGTTTGGTACGATTATCTCCACACCAATGAGGCCACCGTCACTCTGCGAACACCCGACTCTCTCCCCTATGCGTCCATCGTTCCCCCTTCCAACGCATCTATCTCGTCTCTTCCATTAGTACCAGGGACAGCGACTCCCCCTGTGCAAACCCCCGACGTCTCTTCCCTTTCTCCCCCATCCCCTCCTTCTGACCAGGAGAACATTCCTCCTCTGGTACCTCTCGACGACAATGACACAACTCCCCTTCTAATTCCTCCCCCCGTCTTACCCCTTCCAGTATCCTCTTCCCCAACCGAAACTCCCAAAAGGGCTAAGAGGAAAGGAAAGAAACGAGCAGTGATGACGTATGGTCTTCCCTCCTCTCCATTGTATAACCTTCGTTCTAAGAAGACGACTGCTCCTCCCGTGTACATTGACACCCCCGCCGCCTCATCGTCCATCATCGAACCCACTTGGTTCTCTTGCTGCGAATGGTGCAACGAAACCGATACCCACCTGGGGATCTGGTGTCCTACACACCAATGCCCCTCCTGTTCAGTTTATGGGGCTGGACACGATATTCACAACTGTCCACAAGAAGCATGCGTATATTGTCAGCGACAGCATTGGGGGCGTCCCTGTCCCTTATACAAGTGTGGGCCAGACGGGTGCGACGAATGTCGAACTCTTCCATGGGGGGAATTGTGTCCTCGTCGTGTTAGACGTCAGGGGTTGGACGCTGAACCGAACGACCCTGACAACGCATTGTATGATTTTCTTGATAGGGAATAAAAGTCGGTGACTTTTCCGCTAAGCCGGACCTTATGTTACGATTTTTCATTTAGTTTCATTTATAAGTCCACTTCCGATAGCTCATCTTCGTTATGCTTTCATTTCCGTTATCTTGGACGCTTTTTCCTTTCTAGGTTAACCTCGAGTTATCCTCGTGTCCCCAACTTCCACTCATAACTCCTTTTGTTGTTCCCCATAGTTTTGTCACCCAGATTAGGTAGACACCGCTTGGTCCGTTCACACAAGTAGACAGGATAAATACCCCGCGCATGTATTAGTAACGATAAGCTAGTTCTACGCAATATAGTGTAGTTCCTAGTCCTTCCTGTGCAACTTCTAAGGTCTTTGGGTTACTCCTCTGACTAGAAGGTCCCTTGGTACTACAACAAGCATAACAGCTGTCGCAAGCATATTCGCATGCCATAGCCAGGCATCCAGTTCCTCTTTCCCTTATGTAGTTGTGTGAGTTAGGTGTCAGTCCTAACAAATGTGGTACCATCAATTGTCATCTGACCCTGCATCCTCTTTTTCCATCACCTCCAGCATGAGGTTAAACTGCATTGATCCAACTTCCTGTCTGGCAATGTTACGGTTTTCGTATGATAGCGACATTGGTATGTTTCTTTGTTCTTTTGGACGCTTTCTTTCTTCCTAGGCTTAGTCATGGTTGACTGCCTTGTGTCTCCACTCTTCCCACGATATACCCTTAGCCCTACCCCAAACGTTCCTAGTTTAGCTTTGCATAGCTTGGTCCATTCGCCGTAAGGACTCGTATAAATACTCTGCGACATGTACTTGTAAAGTAAGCTAGTTCTACGCAATCCTACATAGTTCCCTAGCCTCCAGAGTCCTCCCTTAAGATTGATCTTTTCAACTAAGGGATCCATTTACTGATGACTACGTAAAACGCGTAACAAAGAACTAGCTTCGTCCTAGCTGCAAGCTGGCATTGCTTCAGCCATTTCTCCTCGACGATTCTTTGCTCCTCCATCTTCCATAACTTCATCTGAAGAAGACGGAGTGTCTCCACAATAGTACTCCTCTGCCGAAGATACTCCCCTCGTCCCCCCTCCCCCACTCCCTGTCATGAACGACCCCGCTGCCCCTGCTCCTCTCCCCCCTGTCCCTGTTGTGCAAGCTCCAATCTCTGCCGAGTCAAAGGCAGGGTTACCCGCCAACTTCTCTGGCGAAACTGATGACGCTATCCGATGGAGCCTGGCCATGGCGGCCTACTTCTCGCTTAACCCACAGCACTACATCTACGACGGGCCAAAGATGTTGGTCATGCTAAGTAAATTGACGAAAGGACGAGGAAGATCCTTTGCAGAAAAGTGGTACCATATTCTAGGAGATGAAACAATTCGTGACAAAGAAAAAACGTACAATCTGTTGATGAAGGACTTCAGCAAGACGTTTTACCCTTATAACTTCAAAGAAGAAGCTTGTTGCAAACTTCTCGCTACTAAGCAGAACCTGTGAGATAGGGATGCGGGATTCCAAACATATCTTACCAACTTCCAACTCCATGCCGCACGGAGCGGTATTACAGATCAGAACACCCTTATCAACGCTTTCACTGGAGGATTGGATCCTCAGATAAGTCAAATGATCCTGTTGATGGGAGAATTACCAGTGAGCCTTGAAGAATGGGCTAAGGCGGCATCCAAGTTCCATGCACAACAACGTATCAGGGCCCTTCTGTTACGGTTTTACTGAAAAACCTACTTGCGCTAAAGCTAGCAATGGGGTTTTACTGTTTGAACTACCCTTGACGTCTACGTTGTAGAGTTAACGTATGATGAATACTCGATTCGACATCCCTACGACTACCCCGTATCGCCTATGGTCATCAATCCCTTCACCTACGACTTTCCCTGTCTGATTAGCTGCTATGCTAAGGTCGGACCATTATGCTTAGATCCCTGGCATCGGATCGTGATCCGATAGCCGATACCCCTTTGATATCAGATTGTCATCCGATATCCGTTATGCTTACGTGTTGGCGCACGGTTGCCCGACATGGACTTCCTTCTCAATCGGGTGTACCCTTAACCCCGATCTATACATAGATAGATCTTTCCCACACGGCAGGTATGGCCGTGCTTCTTTGGTCCTCATGGCTTCCTTCTTATCCCCCACGAGGTGTGCTTCTTGCTTCTAGGGTTTAGGGCTTACCCAGGGTATAGGGTATTACCATTTGTAGCGCATTAGGTAACTTGGTCTGTGCGCATCCCTAGTAGGTATATATAGGTAGTACTTAGGGCAGTTGAACCTTATGTTCATCTTTAACCGTGGTCCCTTACCTGTACCTTGCCTAGCATAAGGCATTCTTGTCCTGCAATCTACTCTCTTCTCATGTCCTTTTCCCATCGTGTCTGATCCCGGCAGTTTGCCCTTCAAGACCTTTGGATGGTGTCGATGCCTTGCAGGCGGGTGCAGGCAACACTGTAACACCTTCGCTCTGGGGGAGCGCTACAATGGGCACAACAAAGTGGGGGAAGACGAGACCCAAATGCTATGGACGTCAATGCAGTGTTACAAATCGTCATCCTTCTGCATTTGATGCCGTTTCTTTCCCTTATTCTGCCGCTTATATCAGCTTCCCGTTCTATGGACACTATTTTCTCTTCTAGGCTTAGTCAGCTGTTGACTGCCTCGTGTCCCCACTCTTCCCATGATTTACCCTTAGCCCTACCCCAGACGTTCCTCTTCTAGCTGAGTATAGCTTGGTCTGTTCGCCATAGGGACTAGTATAAATACCAGAGCGACATGTATTTGTACACTAAGCTAGTTCTATGCAATTCAACGTAGTTCCCTAGTCTCCAGAGTCCTCCCTTAAGGTTGAACAAGTTCGACTAAGGGATCCCTATTCCTCGACATTCGTCGCCAAACTATGTTACATGTAACAAAAGAACTAGCTTCTCACTAGTTGAGAGCTATCCACGCTCCAACCATTCCACCGAGATATTTTCCCCCTCCTGATCCCTCCGACTCTACTGTATCTGCTGAAGAAGACAGTGAACTTTATCAGGAAGATCGTGCTCCTTCCCCTCCCATACATCTCTTTCCCCCAATCGTTGACCCTGATATCATGAACAACCCAAACGCTCCCCTCGACGTCGCCCCCATAGTACCTCCCATACCTCCCTTACCTGCGGAATCAAAAGCAGGTCTCCCAGAGGCCTTCTCTGGCAAAACGAAAGATGCCATCCACTGGGGCCAAGCCATGGCCACTTACTTTAAGCTGAATCCCCGTCACTATGAATACGACAGACCAAAAATCTTAGTCACTCTGAGCAAGTTGACAAAAGGGAGAGGAGTTCCCTTCACTGAAAAATGGTATCACCTCTTGAACAATGGAGATATTCCTGACAACGAAAAAACGTACGACCTCATGATGGAGGACTTTAACAAAATGTTCTATCCTTACAATTTCAAAGAGGAGGCATGAAGGAAGTTGTTAGCAACGAGACAGAATTTGAGGGACCGGGATGAGGGTTTTCAGAACTGCCTCACAGACTTCCAATTGCATGCAGCACAAAGTGGGGTGACTGATCAAAACACCCTTATCGACGCATTTGCCGCAGGGCTTGATCCCCAAATAAGTCAGATGATCCTTTCGATGGGAACACTCCCTGACACCCTGGACGCTTGGGTTACTGCTGCTGCGAAATTCCACACACAGCAACAACGTATCCGAGCCATCCATGTGGGAGGATCGTTCCAACTGGGACTCGGAAGGAATCATGACCCGAACGCGATGGACGTAGATTCAGTGACCCTGACACCTGCGAATCGCGCCAAGCACCTCCGAGAAAATCGCTGCTTCACTTGTCACAAGGTAGGCTGCCGTGCTAGCAACCATCGAGGACAAAATCAAGGCAACCCTCGACCAAACAATCCCTTCCGCTCTCGCAACCCTTTTGCCAACCCCCCAGGTAACACCCCTAGCGGATCGGGTGCTCGAGTTCTTTCTCGTCCAACCCCCATCAGAACTGTCAACGTCGAAACAGAACCTTCTCCCCTTGACCAATATATCAATCAGCTTGTTGAAGGAGGGACTACCATTGAGCAAATTCGCAACGTATTAACCACCTGCTATGATGGAAACACAGAAGCAGAAGAAAAGGCTCGAGTAGAGTTAGCCGTCCAACGAGGAAAGGATTTTTAAAGAGGGAGAGATTGCGGTCAACCACTCATCTCCCTATTGAAGTTGTAGCCTCTGTACATAACACAGGATCCAATGAACAATCTATGCGTCTCCCCCTCAGATTGTATGGAGCAACAACCAAAGTTGACACTCTGGCCCTTGTTGACAGTGGGGCGACTGTGTTACGCTTGTTGTGTATCAAAGGAATCTTCTAGTCAGAGGAGTAACCCAAAGACCTTAGAAGTTGTCCAGGAAGAACTAGGAACTACACTTGTATTGCGTAGAACTAGCTTGTCGTTACTAATACATGCGCTAGGTATTTATCCTGCCTACTTGTGCGAACGGACCAAGCTGTGTCTACCTAATCTGGGTGACGAAGTTATGGGGAACGACAAAAGGGGATATGGAGGGAACATTGGGGACACGAGGGTAACACAAGGCTATCCTAGAAGAGGAAAAAGCGTCCAGGAAATTGGATTGACGGATATGAACTACCTGATTACAGAAAAGGAAAGACAAAGAGAACCAACGAAGAAAATTGTAACAGACTGGAAGTTTTATCGACGAAACGTTCGCACGGAAACATCACTTCCCCTTCACCAAAATCTTGACCCCACGCATTGCACAGAATGTGGATGGAACTATCAACCGAAGCAACGACATCCGATACCAAGTATCCCTTGCGATGAAAATAGGAACGAAGGTATACCCATGGAACTTCCTCGTCCTGGCCCTCGGAAAAGAACAACTAATTCTCAGTCTACCATGGCTACGAAAGTCCAACCCAAGAATAGACTGGTCTACTGGTGACGTTGCTCTTCCAGATGAAGAAGCACGATACCTTTCCACCAACGTAAATCCCACCCTTGATAAACAATGGAAAAAGCGGTTTGGCTCAGCCGACCAACTCCTCATCTGAAAAGTTACCCTTGCCACCACCTTAGCTCAACAAACAGAGAAGACAGTCGTCAAGCTGCCTCCCATGTTTTCACAGTATACCGACGTATTTTCTGAACCAAAAGAAGGGCAACTCCTGTTACAGTTTTACGACAGGACACCCATTGTTCGTCTTAACATTGGGGTCCTTAGTCTAACGGTTCATTTCCTTGTCCTCATTCCCGCCCCTCCCTACCGGTATACAATTAGATCTCTCCTTTGTCTTGTGTTCCCAGCCTTAGGATAACGCTTGTCTCCTAGGTCGTCTGTATTACCTGACATATGACATACATGTGTTTGCCATGAGGCTTCTTTGCTTCTGCCTCATGGCCATTCCTGTTTATAAGCTTACCTCGTGTAGAAGCCCAGGGTCTTGGGCATTCCCTTATTAGGTCAACCCTTGCACCAGGGTTGAGGGTCTTCCCTATATAGTGCTTAGTCAGCATGGTCTGTGCGCCATGGCTGGTAGTATATATAGAGTAGCACTTCCTGTAGTAGACTCTAAGCTTAATCTCACCGTTACATTGCCTAAGTGTGGGCTTGTAGCTTCTTGTGGCCTCATCCTCACTCCGCCGCCGTGCCCTGAGGATTCCGTCGTCATCGTTCCTCCGTCATCCCGGCACATGCCCTTGACGGCTCTTCCATTTGTCACCATGTTCATCACCATCGCCGTCTTTGTTCTCATGACCATCCTAGTGGATGTCATGTTATCCGTGTTCTCTTCACTTGTCGTATTCCTCCTCGCTGTATATCTTGTTGTCGCCCTCGTAGTCACCGCCATTCGAAGCTATTGGCTCACTATGTAACAACTCCCCCCTTCACGACTCTTCGACCATGCAATTACCCTGACGCCCTCCTTCTTCCCCCATGTAGCAAAGACTTATCCATTAAATCCTGTGGAACAGATGGCTTGTCAAACCTTTCTTGACGAAAATTTACGAACTGGGAAGATTGTCCCTTCTAAATCACCACAGGCATCTCCTTTCTTCTTTGTACAGAAAAAGACTGGCGACCTTCGTCCTTGCCAGGATTATCGATACCTAAATGAGCATACCATCAAAAACGCGTACCCTCTTCCTTTGATCTCCTCTCTCATCGATCAATTGAAGGAATCAACAATCTTCACTAAATTTGATGTTTGATGGGGATACAATAACGTCCTCATCTGACCTGAAGATCGATGGAAAGCAGTGTTCATCACCCCTTTTGGACTCTTCGAACCAACCATGATGTTTTTCGGCTTGTGCAACTCCCCTGCGACGTTTCAAGCTATGATGAATCATCTTTTTCATGATTATCTCGCAGAAGGATGGGTGATCATTTACATGGATGATATCCTTATACACTCCTCTGACCTTGCAACTCACCACCATCGCATGCATCTCATCCTTGACCGGCTGCGAACACACAAACTATACCTAAAATTGGCAAAATGCACGTTCGACGCAGAAGAAATCGAATATCTGGGCATGGTCGTTGCCCACCACAACATACGAATGGATCCTGTCAAACTAGCAGCAATCAGCCAATGGGCTCCCCCACAATCCATAAAGGGCGTACGATCTTTCCTCGGATTCTGCAATTTCTACTGGAAATTCATCGCTAACTTCTCGTTCCTCACAGCTCCGCTCCACCAATTAACAAAGAAGAACCACCCTTGGATTTGGGATAGCGCTTGTGACCACGCTTTCACCGCGATCAAATAGACTTTCTCTTCTGCCCCCGTCTTACTCCTCCCTGACTTACATAAGCCATTCGTTGTGATGACCAACGCCTCCCTAACTGCAACCGGAGGTGTCCTTATGCAATGAGACGACAATGGGGATCTTCACCCCTGTAGCTACCTATCCTGAACCCTTACCCCACAAGAGCGGAACTACAACATCTACAATCGAGAATTGCTGGCCGTTATTCATGCCCTCACCAAATGGCGCCATTATCTCAGAGGGACTGGTCACCCCGTTGAGGTCTACACAGACCATAAAAATTTGTCATATTTCCGGCAACCCCATCATCTCTCCCGTTGACAGGCCTGTTGGATGTTATTCCTTCAGGACTTCGATTTGAAGTTTACTGTCCGTCCTGGCACAATGATGGGCCCTGCTGACACTCTCTCTTGGATGCATGATGTCGATACGTCATCCGACAACACCAACGTTACCCTTCTTCCCCCCGACCTTTTCATCGCCCATATCGATACTTCCCTCCTTTCCACTATCCGCGCTTCGTCCCCTACAGATCCCCTTGTTCTCTCCGCCCGGTCTCATCTCCGTCAAGGTACCCCTCTCTTTAACTGGTCCGCTCTTGCCGACTGGTCTTATTCCCCTGATGATGGTTGCTTGTACTATCGTCGTCGTCTTTATGTCCCCCCTGCCGCCCGCTCTTCCCTTGTATCCTCTGTTCATTCCTCTTTCGCTGGTGGTCACAGTGGTATTTTCCGCACTCTTTCCCTCCTCCAATGGGACTATTGGTGGCCTGGTATGGCCTCCTTTATTCATCGCTTCATCCTCGGTTGCCCCCTCTGTCAATCCAGCAAGGTTAACACTCACCCCACCGTGCCTCTGCTCTCTCCTCTCG
>JBBPJT010000770.1:0-15189 GCA_038088895.1 Xerocomus potaroensis
CGCTATTCTCATTGCTTATGTTATGACTTCCCTTCCATTTGGACGCTCTTCCTCTTTTAGGCTCAGTCTTCGTTGACCGCCTCGTGTCCCCACCTTTCCCACGCTTAACCCTTAGCCCTACCCCAAATGTTCTTAGTTTAGCCTTGCATAGCTTGGTCCGTTCGCCGTAAGACTAGTATAAATACCCAGCGACATGTACCTGTACAGTAAGCTAGATCTACGCAATAAACGTAGTTCCCTAGTCTCCAGGTCAACTCCTAAGGTCATCAATACGACTAGGAGTTCTTCATCTCGTCTGTTTCATCGGGAATTACGACTCGCATAACAGTGCCCTTGATGGCTCCATTACTCGCCATCACGATCATCTCCATCGTTCTCTTCGTTCTCACGACTATCCTGGTGGACGTCATGCTATCAATCTTCTCCTCGCTCGTCGTCTTCCTCCTTGTTGTCTATCTTGCTGTTGCCCTCGTAGTCGCCGCCATTCAAAGCTATTGGCTCACTACGTAACAGCTCTAGGGAATTTTCGGATTTATTCGATCGTTGTACTTTGTGAGGTTTTTGTTGAAGTTCATATAGTGTCCAATATGCATCTTCTTCAGTCATTGATTGAATATCTTTGACTAATTGTTGAGTAACCTCAGTTTGTCTTTGATCGTGTACAAACGATCGTACATGGTGAATTGTGTTTTTGTCATTAGATTGAATCCTAGCCCGTATCCATCGAATAGACCAGGGATCAATGGTATTCATCCATGACGTTCTTTTTTCTAACGCGGGAGGGCACGGCTCCTCAGTCAAAGACTCACCGCGTTTCAGAATTCAGATACTCTTCTTTTGCAATGAACATGCCACTGCATTTCGCGGCAGGAGTGGTTTGCTAGGAAGAGGGGATGGAGACAATGAACGTGCCATCTGCTGGCGCACTGCAGCCTTGCTAGACGGGAGAGGTTTGTCTTCCTTTGGGGAAGGGGCAAGGAGATCGTCTATTTCTTCCTCGGATAGGAACGCGTACATCTTTCGGATATCGGCCCTTTTGTCCGTGGGTACATGTGTCGATCTTACTTCGACGATCTCAGGGAATAGGGAATTAGAGTTTTCAGGTAACTCTTCAACCTCTTCGAAATCCAGTTCACTATTACAGCATCCCAGACTCGGCGGAATTTCTTCAACTTTTGAGTCTGACTCAGGTTCTATTTCTTCTGTTTCACACATAGGTTCAATTGGCAAAACAGAGAATTTATTCGTAGTAGCCATGTGTTGGTAGGATTTTCTCGGGGGATCCTGGACCCCAGTACTGGCCTTTCGGGCCGCGATTTCTTTAAGAACCGTTTCCGCTCTTACGAGCTCACGGTTCCACTCAACAATGTCATAATTGTCGAGGAGATCTGGTTTGGACCTCTCGACGTATTCTACAATGGAGTTGTGTACCCCATTGCGCGCGATTCCAACGAGCATACGCCCGTATGCCTTGATATCAAACTCAGCTTCCAGCACGAGTTGATGCATCTGCGTGAAGAAATCTTCCACGGAATCTTTTCCTTGTCGGAGCTTCATCAGCTCCTTTTCTGCGTTTCGCTGAAGGGCCGCTGTTACGGTTTTACGACAGGACGCCCATTTGTTCATCTTAACATTGGGGTCCTTAGTCTAACGATTCATTTCCTTTCCTAATCCCCGCCCCTCCCCACGGTATACGATATAAGATTTCCCTTTATCTTTGTGTTTCTCGACCTTAGGATAACGCTTGACTCCTAGGTCGTTTGTATTACCTAATGTGTACGAAATACGCGTTCGCCATGAGGCCTTCTTTCCTTCTGCCTCATGGCCGTTCCTGTTATAGCTTACCTCGTGTAGAAGCCCAGGGTCTTGGGCATTCCCGTTTATAGGTCAACCCTCGCACCAGGGTTGAGGGCTTTCCCTACATAGTGCTTAGTCAGCATGGTCTGTGCGCCATTGCTGGTAGTATATATAGAGTAGCACTCCATGTAGTAGCCCTAAGCTTAATCTTAACATCGTTACATCGCCTAGTGTGGGCCTTGTAGCTTCTCGTGGCTCCATCCTCACTCCGCCGCCATGCCCTGAGGATTCCCAACGTCATCGTTCCTCCGTCATCCTGGCACGTGCCCTTGACGGCTCCTCTTATTCGTTACCACGTTCCTCATACTCGTCGCCTACATTCTCACGACTATCCTAGTGGACGTTGTGTTATCCGTCTTCTCGTCACTCGTCGTCTTCCTCCTCGCAGTCTATCTTGTTGTCGCCCTCGTAGTCGCCACCATTCGAAGCTGCTGGCTCACTACGTAACATGGGGTAGAAACTGTCTATAAAAGTTCACAAATCCTAGAAAGGATCGCACATCTCATACCTGTTTGGGCGTCAGCCAATCCTGTATTCCTGCTAGTTTAACAGGGTCCATGGCGAGTTCACCGTTTTTAATAATCATTCCAAGGTATTCCACCTTGGAGATGTTAAACTTGCACTTTTCTAGCTTCAGGTACAAGTCGAGTTCTTTCATTCGTTGGAGAACACGTTTTGTTCATTGTTCATGTTCTTTTGAGTCGTCAGAGAAGATAAGGAGGTCATCCATATAGATGATGAGCCATCCTTTGGTGATCATACCTCGAAAGGAATCATTCATGAAATGCTGGAATGTTGCTGGGGAGTTGGATAGGCCAAAGAACATGACCGTTGGTTCGAAGAGTCCACGATGAGTGATAAAGGCAGCTTTCCATTGATCACCATCCTTAATGCGGACGTTGTTGTATCCCCATCATACGTCAAACTTTGTAAAATGAGAGGCTCCTTTGAGCTTAGAGATAAGATCTGATATGAGGGGAAGGGGGTATGTGTCGCAAACTGTATGTTTGTTGACGTATTGGTAATCTTGGCAGGGTCGAAGCCCATCATCCTTCTTCTTCACAAAGAAAAAGGGAGATGCTTGTGGAGATTTTGATGGGCAAATCTTGCCCATTCAGAGGTGTTCGTCAATGAAATCATCTGCGGCTTGTCGTTCATCAGGGGAAAGAGGATATATCTTGGAGATTTTTGGAATAAAAGTCTCCTTCATATTTAAGGTGTGATCATAGGGTCAGGATGGGGGAACATGTTCCATTGCTTCTTTAGAAAAGACAGAAGCAAATTCTTCATATTCAGTTGGAAGCGTAGCTTTTGGTTTTGCCTTTTCAGCAGCAATGGCTAATTTGGTGGACTGGGTAAGCCTTGCTACAATCCTAGAGATCTGTGGTTTTATGACCATTCGCCCTTTCATGTGATGAAGGGTGGAAATAGTGTAGAAATCTAGTTGGCGGTCAACTAGTCGCTCGGGGGTTTCTTTGTCAAGGTATTGATTCAATCCTTCGACTTCTATGTCATCGAGGATGATGTGTTCTGGGGGAGGGGATTCTTTCGTAGGTTTCCCTTTGGAGAGGTAGGAAGCACATGTTCCCACATGTTCAAGGTAGAGGTCGAGGGATTTATTGAGGGACTCGTCTAGAGTGACTGTCCCTTTCTTCCAGTTGATGACTGGATTCATTCGAGCCATGGGGCCCCAAGAATGACATTTTTGTGTCCACAGTTCATAACATAAAACTTGACCTTCTGTGTTTGTTCGCCGATCTTCATGTAAAGAGTTGTGGAAAAGCAAACTATTGTATTGTGGGACTGGTCAGCGTTTCTTGCAATGACCGGGCGAACAAGTCGTTCAAGGGGTATCTTATGTTTCTGGGCGAAGTGGTGGTTGATACAGGAAATTTCAGCCCCAGAGTCAATGAGGGCCGAAGTGTCTATGGTTTTCAAGGTTCCGGTAGTAGCAATAAGTTGGATTGGCAATCTAAGTGACTTTGATCATCGCTCTGCTACAAATACAGGGGAGCAGGTAACCTTGGAGATGGAGGGTACTGATGTCGATGCAGTCCTCCCATCTAAAAACCCTGTGGTTCAAAAAGGCAAGTGGAAAGTCTTCCCACCGTCTCTTCTTCGACTTCTTCTTCAATCTTCTTCTCCTCCTTTATTTCCACTTTTCGTACCTCCCTTCTTTCGGGTTGTCAGTGACGATTCAGACATTCTTTAGCGATGTGGCCTTGTTTGTGACAGTTATAACAGAGGCCTTTCCTCCTATATTCGGCGGCTTGTTCAGTAGTTAGCTGATCAACATCCATTGCATTCGGATCGCGGGGAGTGGTTGTTGAAGTGGAGGTTTGTCAGTAGGGTGGTACATAGGTAGAGGGGGAGGATTGGGAATGCAGCCTTTCGATTCGGTCTGCGAGATCCCATTGGGTCTTGAAATGAACGGCTTTTGTATACCATTCAGTAATCTTAGTCGGGACGGTATCCATAGATTGGATTCATCACATCAAGGGGGAGGGTATTCCAGCAGCAAAGTATGAAATAAGTACCACTGAGTCAGAGGTTTCATTTAATTCTGCCTGAATGGCTTTCATCTTAAACTGGTTAATATATCCAGTTAGGTTCTCATTCTTTCGGACGCGGTAGGTTGTAAGCCATCCCAGCGCCTGGTGTTTCTGATCAGAATGTTCAAAGTCAGCCTTGAACTTCGAGACAAAATCTGTAAAAGTCTCAAAAGATTGGGCATTCAACACCTGGTTTTGGACTATAGTGGCCCAGGTTAAGGCAGATCCTTTCTTCATATACGAGAGTGCAAATGCAACTCTCTTGTCATCGTTGTTGTACACTTCTTTATTGACAAGAAGGTACATTCGTACGTTACTAAGCCAGTCTGCTGCTCTGGAGGGGGATCTGTCATATTCGTCAGGGGTGTTGAGGCGAAGCTCAACGGGTTTCTGTTGGCTCGTCATTGGAGGAGGAAGGGGGGCGGTTAAGTAGGCAGAGAGGGGAGGGAAAGGTTGTACTGGGGAAGGGGGAAGAGCAGTGGATGGTGAAGATATCTGAGAGAACAATTGACTCAATGCAACCTTATCTGATCAGGGGGTTCTAAGCTGAGATCTTTGTTAGTTGAAGTCTCAGTATCTGTAGCTTCTTCTTCTGGAGTGGGAGGGGTAGGGGTACACTGGCCTCGATAGGCAGCGAAGAGGTTGGGGAAGTTTCAGGGGTTTCAGTGGGCAATGGTGAGGGGAGGGTGGCACACACAACGATAGTGGCGCTATTCTAGAAAGAAGTAGAATCTTTTGTTATGCTTGGCCTGGGTAAGGATGAGCGTAGTGTTACGCGAGACGTAGCGGACGTGGAGTGACTCGAGACAAAGGTTGGGAATTCCTAGTCAACTTCGGATTGACCTTAGGAATGACTCGGAAACTAGGAAGCTACGTGTGATTGCATAGAACTAGCTTGCGTTATCAGTACATGTCGTTGTGTATTTATACTAGTCCCAACGGCGAACGAACCAAGCTATGCAAAAGCTAAATGAGGAACGTTGGGGTAGGGCTAAGGGTATGGTGTGGGAAATGTGGAGACACGAGGCGGTCAACGAATGACTAAGCCTAGAAGTGGAATGACGTCCGACGGAATAGAAAAGACGTAAACAGAAGGGTTGAAAGCATAAGAAAGAAGTGGAAAGCAGTAGGGTGATTCGTGCAATAAATGAGAAAGAGAAAAGGCGAGCGATGAAAAACACACAACTGTAACAAAACCCCTGAGTTAAGCAAAAAGTCGCCGACTTTTACTCACGAACGACGTAATCATAATCGTCCAGTAGGTCCTGGTGAAGGATTGCTTCCTCCTCCTGAAGATATTGAGCTCGGATACAACGTGGACAGAGCTCACCCCAAACCATGGACCAACATTCGTTGCATCCGTTTGGGCAGCAATGATACAGGGGGCAAGGGAGACCCCAATGAGAGCCGGCGCAATAGGGGCACACGCTGGCTGGGCAGTTGGTGAGGAGATGGCCCGGGGCATACGAATAACAAGAAGGACATTGATGGCGAGGGCACCAAATACCGAGATGTGTGTCGTGTTCGCCGCACCATTCACAATGAGAATGCCAGTCTTCATCAAATGGCGTCGAAGAGGAGGAGGCATATAGATTGCTCATCTCGTCGGGAGAGAAGGAGTGAGGGGTGGGGGTTGGGCGTGGTCAGAGATTATACACTGGGGAAGAGGAGAGGCCGAAGGGCGCCTGAATGACCGTTTTCTTCTTCTTCCCCTTCCCTTTTTTCTTTGTCCACTTCCCAGATGGAGTCGAGGCTGGGGTGTGGCGTGGGGCAGTGGGGGAGGGGGGGACGGTGTCGGGGACGAGAGGTACCCTCCAGGCATCTCGGGGTGAGCAGGTTGTTCGTCAGTAATGACTTCCGGAGGATCCGCGGGGGCAACGGCGAGAGGTGGAAGGGGGTAGGAAGACACTGTGGTCAGCTGGACCGGCATCTCGTGCTGCCATAAATACGAAAACCAGGTGGATGGGTGCATTGCGACCAAGAAAGGTCGTATGATGGGGCCGATGATGTCAAAGGGGAGGGAGTTGATGACATACCCAAACCCTAGCCTATACAATAGATCTAATGTCTGGACACGAGCCAGTCCCAGACAGGTGACGCCTTGTGCGGCTAGGGGTGGAGGTTGATCAGTGGGGATAGAGGAGTTGAAGACTAAACGAAGGGTGGCGAGGGTGTGATAGACCCCGCATGCCTCTTCAACGGCCTGGTCCATCACTTCTGATTCCATCGCTTGAGCAAATAAAGGAGCATCTTGAAGAACAGTGGAGAAAACGAGTTGGCGGGCGATATTTGGAAGAAAATTGACTCGAATAGGGAAGACACTAGGGATTAAATGTCCAGAAGTAACTGGACGAGGAGAGGAGTTTCACGTTGCGGGCATGATGAAGGGGATAAAGGAGTGAGGAAGACTAGAGGGATTGGTCTCGTTTATATTTCGTGAGAAGGGTCCGTGCGCGGGCTAAGTTCCGTTCCGGTTCCCAAGTATTTTCGGACCATGGATAACCCTTCCACTTGATAAGGAACTGTCTTTGTGCCTTCGTTCCTTTGTGTTTCAATATCTGTTCTACTTCCCACTCCTCATTGCCGCTGATGTCCAAAGGGGGCGGGTGCAACGGGGTTTTCCCAAACTCCACGGTTTCTCGATACGGGGATAAAAGGGAGGCATGAAATACGTTGTGAATCTTCCATTGTTGGGGTAGGCGTAATTGATATGCCACAGGGGATATGACCTTCATAATTTCAAATGGTCCCTCCTGTAGGGGGTTTAATTTCCGCCAAGGGGAGCTGCGTTTCAAATTCTTGGCTTCTAGCCACACCTTATCACCGACTTTCCATGGACAGAACTTGCTGCACAGTCGTTCTTTCATTATTTGTTGCGCCATCTGATGGGCAAACATTGCTTCATTTCGTGCCTTGTCCAACGTGGTAAGTCGTTCTGTCAGGGAAGAAAGAAAAGTTTTGCCAATGGGTGGATACGCGTGGGGCTCGTACCCTAAGATCAACGAGAATGGGGAACATTTGGTGATGGAGTGAACAGAGGAGTTGTGAACGAATTGAGCCATAGGGAGTAAATCCACCCAGGTTTCTGGGTGATCTTGACAAAAGAGACGAAGGTAGGTCTCAACTTCCTGATTTACTCGTTCTGATTCACCGTCTGTCTGAGGGTGGTACGCCGTGGAGAGGGCAACGTCGTAGTATAACAGACAAGCTAATTCTCGTGCAAATGTCAAAGCAAATTGGGGACCTCGATCTGAGATTAGTTTGTCATGAAGACCTACATGAGGGAAAATGTGGGAGAAGAAAAGGTGTGCTACTCCCACAGCATCGATGGTTTTAGCACAAGGAAGGAAAAAGACCCCCTTGCTAAGCCCGTGGTCGACCACGACCAAAATCAAATCAAAGCCAGAAGAAGGAGGAAAGCCCAAAACAAGGTCAACAGAAAGCTACTGGAAGGGGCGAGAGGAGGAGGAGGAAAGAGGGGAAAGGGGGGGAACAGTAGGGTGAGTATTGACCTTGCTTGACTGACAGAGGGGGCAGCTGAGAACGAAGCGACGGACAAAGGTAGACAAACTGGGCCACCAGTAATCCCGTTGCAGAAGGGAAATGGTGTGGAAGACACCCCCGTGACCGCCGGAAGGAGCAGAATGAAGAGAGGAGACGAGATCATGACAGGCTTCCGGAGGGACATAGAGCCGGCGTTTGAAGTAGAGGCAGTCGCTGTCGAAAGACCAATCGGAAAGAGAAGAGCGGGAAAAGAGGGGGAGACCACGATGAAGGAGGTCGCAGGCGGAGGCGACAAGAGGGTCAGAGGAGGAAGCAGAGGCGATGGATTGCACCAGCGACAGGGAAATGCGAGCAAGAAAGAGATCAGCAGGGAGAAGAGTGACGTCACGATTGTCATCGGTGGTGTCAACGGACGTGGAGCGAGAGAGGGCATCCGCAGGTCCCATGGCCATGCCGGGACGAACAGAGAAATGGAGGTCAAAATCCTGCAAAAAGAGCATCCAGCGGGCCTGCCAATGGGAAAGCCATTGAGGTTGATGGAAAAAGGATAGGTTTTTATGGTCCATCAGGACAGTGACCGGATGACCCATGCCAAGGAGATAATGGCGCCATTCGGTAAGCGCGTGAATGACAGCCAGGAGTTCACGATCGTAGATGTCGTAGTTACGTTCCTGAGGGGAGAGTGTCTTCGACAAGTAGCCACAAGGATGTAGGTCTCCGTTGACATCCACTTGCATAAGGATGCCACCAGTTGCTACCAGTGAGGCATTGGTCATGACAACAAAGGGACAGGTGAGATTGGGGAGGACAAGAACGGGGGCCGAGAGGAAGATTTGTTTCAACCGAGTAAATGCCTGATCACAGGCAGGCAACCAAACCCATGGCTGGCCCTTCTGGGTAAGTTGATGAAGAGGGGCGGCTAACTGGGAAAAGCTGGCAATGAATCTGTGGTAGAAATTACAAAATCCCAGGAAGGAGCGGACTCCTTTGACAGATTGGGGGGGGCCCATTGTTGAATAGTGGCCAGCTTAGTGGGATCCATGGTCACATGGTTGTGCAAAATAATCATCCCCAGATATTCTATCTCGGTCGCATCGAACGTACATTTCTCCAACTTCAAGTAAAGTGAGTGCTATCAGAGGCGAGAAAGGATGAGACGGGTGTGATGATGGTGAGTCAGCAAATCGGAGGAGTGGATGAGGATGTCGTCCATGTATATTATCACCCATCCTTCCGCTAAGTAGTCGTGGAAAAGGTGGTTCATCATCGCCTGAAAAGTGGCGGGAGAATTGCATAAACCAAAGAACATAACTGTGGGTTCGAACAGGCCAAAGGGAGTGATGAAGGCTGCCTTCCACCGATCAGCCGGTTTGATAAGAACGTTGTTGTACCCCCAGCATACATCAAATTTGGTGAACAGTTTGGATCCTTTGAGTTGATCCATGAGGGTCGAGATCAGGGGGAGCGGGTAGGCGTTCTTTATGGTATGTTCGTTTAGATAGCGGTAGTCTTGGCATGGACGGAGGTCGCCTGTCTTCTTTTGCACGAAGAAGAACGGCGACGCCTGAGGAGACTTTGAAGGGACTATTCGCCCTGCTGCGAGATTTTCGTCAAGGAATTTCCAACAGGCGTCATGTTCCTGTGGAGTCAAATGATATATCTTTCCTACATGAGGAATAAAGTGTGGTTTGAGGGTAATAGCGTGGTCAAAAGAACGGGATGGGGGAAGTTGTCCAACTCTCGGCTGTCTGAAGACATCAGCAAAGGTTGAAAATTCTCGTGGGAGGACTCATTCTTCTCGCTGTTGCTTTTGGGCAAGTTCAGTGGTGATAGTCGTTCATTGTAAATATTCCGTTTGATGATAACGTTTTTTCCATAGAGTCGCGATTTTATTATCCACGTTGGTTGCAAGGTATCGAGTGAGGTAGTTTTCTTGCGATTGCGACACGGGCCTAGTTCGTATGGGGAGGGGGAGATCTACTGTCCCTGTTTGCCAGTCTATCATGGGGTTCGCGGTTCGTAACCAGGGCATTCCTAGGATGAGATGGTCGTTGCCAAGAGCTAATACTAAAAAGGTTAAGGGTTTAACCCAAGGACCAATCTTTGCTGCCACATTGACGCTGTGGGTGATTCTCTTGGTCTTATTTCGGGTTCCATCCATATTATGAGTGATCCATGGGATTGCTAATTTCGTAAGCGGGAGGTGATGTTTTTCGACAAACTGTTCGTCAATGAAGTTTCCCATTGCTCCGCTATCAATCAGAGCGAGGGTGTCAACTGAGGAAGATGAGCCGAACAAACGAAGGGGAAGACACATAGAAGTTGATTCCTGTTGTTCGTTATGTACAGCGGCTACTATCTCAATGGGGAGAGAAGCAGTTGACTTCACTTTCTCCTGTCTTAAAAATCCTTTCCTTTCGCTTTCACCAGTTCTACTCTGGCTACTTCTTCTACTTCCGTATTATCTTCGTAACAGGCCTTCAGAACATTATGGATTTGATCAGCGGTGGTCCCTTTTTCTACCAAACGAGAAATGAATAAATCAAGTTTCGTCGGTTCGGATCCAACCGGCTGTTGTTCAGTCTGGATGGCATGGATAGGGGTCGGACGAGGGATATGAGAAGGTCTGGGACCATTTTCTTTCTGAGGGAAGGGATGAGGTGCTCTGGTCGGGTTTCCAGTTGGTTGTACTCGTGCCCGTTTATCAGGGTGGTTGCTTGCTCTGCAACCAATCCTGTGGCAAATGAAAGAGCGATTCTCACGCAAATGTTTCGCACGATTGGTTGGGGATAGGAAGACGGCATCAATGTCCATGGCATTCGGGTCACATCAGTGTTGTCCCGTCCCGAGGCTCAATGATCCTCCAGCGCGAATTGTGCGGATTCGTTGTTGTTGGGCGTGAAAGCGGGACACAGCGGTAACCCACTCGTCGAGAGTTTCTGGGATTGTGGCCATTGATAAGATCATTTGGCTGAGTTGTGGATCTAATCCCGCGGTGAAGGAGTCGATGAGCATGAATTGATCTGTGATACCGCTGCGCGCAGCATGTAGCTGAAAGTCTGCAATGAAATTTTGGAACCCTTCCGCGTGGTTGCGGGTGTTTTGCTTTAAGGCTAGAAGCTTTCAACGAGCTTCTTCCTTGAAATTGAACGGATAGAACGTTTTGTCAAAGTCTTTCATCATTAACTCGTACGTCTTTTCATCATCAGGAATAGTTTCATCATTGAGACGGTGGTACCATTTTTCAGCAAACGGGACTCCTCATCCCTTTGTCAGTTTGCTGAGCATTACTAAGATTTTGGGACTGTCAAAGATGTAGTGGGTGTTACGCTTGTTGTGTACTGAAGAGATCTTCTAGTCAGAGGAGTAACCCAAAGACCTTAGAAGTTGTCCTGGAAGAACTAGGAACTACACTTGTATTGTGTAGAACTAGCTTATCGTTACTAGTACATGCGCTAGATATTTATCCTTCCTACTTGTGCGAACGGACCAAGCAGTGTCTCCCTAATCGAGACAACAAAACTATGGGGAGCGACAAAAGGAGTTAAGGGGAAAAGATGGGGACACGAGGATAACTCGAGGTTAGCCTAGAAGGGAAATAGCGTCCGAGATAGCAGAAATGAAACGAAGTACAAGCAAAGATAGAACTACGAATCGGAAATGAAAGACTGTAACAGAAGGTCCGGTCTAGCTGAAAAGTCACCGACTTTTTACTCTTTATCAAGAAAATCATACAGCGCATCGTCGGGGTCGTTCGGTTCGGCATCCAACTCCTGTCGTCTGACACGACGAGGGCACAACTCTCCCCATGGAAGAGTGCGGCATTCATCACATCCGTCTGGCCCACACTTGTACAAGGGGCAGGGACGACCCCAATGTTGCCACTGACAGTATACACACGCTCCTTGTGGACAATTGTGGAGGTCGTGTCCAGCTCCGTAAACCGAGCAAGAGGGACATTGATGAGTGGGGCACCAAATTCCCAAATGAGTGTCGGTTTCGTTGCACCATTCGCAACGAGAGAACCAAGCGGGTTCGATAATGGATGAAGAAGCGGTGGGAGTATCGATGTAGACAGCGGAAGGAGAAGTCGTTTTCTTTGAATGGAGGTTGTATGATGGGGAGGACGGAAGGCCGTACGTCATTACCGCTCGCTTCTTCCCCTTTTTCTTAGACCTCTTAGGGGACTCAATTGGAGAGGGGGATTCAGGAGGGGGCAAGACAGGGGGAGGAACTGGGACAGGGGTTAAGTTCTCCTCGTCAAGAGGTACAAGCGGGGGAATATTCTCCTGATCGGAGGCGGGAGACGAAGGAGGAAGGGGGGGGATGACAGGGGAGCATGTATGGGGGGTCACTATCCCGGGCATTACGGGGAGAGACGAGATAGATGTGTTGGATGGGGGAACGATAGACGAATAAGGGAGAGAATCAGGGGTCCGCAGCGTTACCGTTGCTTCGTTAGTATGAAGGTAGTCGTACCAGACTGTGGGATGTAGGTGGCGTAAAAATGGGTGAACGATGGGACTGATCAGCTCGAAAGGGAGGGAGTTGATTACGTATCCTAACCCAAGACGATAGAGGGGGTCAAGCAACTGTAGCTTGGCCTGACTCATCAGCGTGGTCCCTTCCGCGGTGAGGATTGGGGGGCGATCTGCGGGGGTAGCGGCATTTAATACAAGTCAAAAGGTACAAAGGGTGAGGAATAGCATGCACGCATCGTAGATGGTGCTGTCGATGAGAGGGGACTCTATGACCCTCATGAATAGAGGGGCGTCCTGAAGTACTGCGGCGAATACAAGACGGCAGGGTAAGGGGGGAAGGAGGTTGGTTTGGATAGGGAATATGGCTGGAATCTGATGAGTGGCGTAGGAAGGTGCAGGGGTGGGGGAAGTGTTGTGCATAGGAGGCATAGTTGAACGATGATGGGGAATTCACAATGAATGAGCCCGTTTATATGCGTTTAAGATGGTCCGTGCTCCTTCCAGATTTCGTTCGGGTTCCCACGTGTTCTCTGCGTGAGAATACCCCTTCCACTTGATCAGGTATCACTTAGTGCGAAGATTCCCTTTGTGTTGCAAAATCCGCTCAACCTCCCATGCTTCATCTCCGTTGACGAGGATAGAGGGGGGGCGTAAAGCATTTTTCCCATGTTCCGCAGTTTCTCGATAAGATGAAAGGAGAGAAGCATGGAACGTGTTGTGGATTCTCCATTGGTCAGAAGACGTAATTGATAAGCCACGGGAGAAATTACTTTCGTTATCTCGAACGGCCCTTCTCGTAATGGATTTAATTTCCGCCATGGAGTGCTTCGGCGGAGATTGCGTGCGTCTAACCACACCTTATCGCCAACTTTCCAGGGGTGGAATCGTTTCGTTATTCGTTGTTTCATGTATTGTTGGGCCAATTCATGAGCGCTGAGTGCTTCTTTCCTGGCTTGATGAAGCCAGGTCAGTCGATCAGCTAGTGCCGGAATAAATGTTTTGCCAAGAGGTGGGTACGCTCGAGGTTCATATCCGAGGAGAAGGGAAAATGGCGTTTGTTTGGTGACGGAATGAACAGAAGAATTGTGGGTAAATTGGGCCATCGGGAGGAGATCCACCCATCTGGTAGGTTGGTCTTGACAAAACAGACGGAGATAGGTTTCAAGTTCTTGATTTACTCGTTCAGTTTCCCCGTCAGTTTGGGGATGATATGCAGAGGATAGGGCAACATCGTATTGGAGTAGACGAGCCAATTCTCGCGCAAATGCTGAAGCGAACTGTGGACCTCGATCAGAGATAACGCGATCATGTAAGCCAACATGAGGGAATACGTGAGTGTAAAAGAGATGGGCGATTGTTGCGGCATCGACGGATTTTGAGCAAGGGATGAAAAAGACCCCCTTACTAAGGCCATGGTCGACCATGACCAAAACAGAATCAACGCCAGCCACCGGGGGAAACCCAGAGACAAGGTCGACGGAGATTTGTTGAAAAGGTCGAGTAGCGACGGAAGAAAGGGGAGAAAGGGGAGGAACGACAGGGTGTGTGTTAACTTTACTAGATTGGCAAAGAGCACAACCCAAGACAAAATGGCGAACAAAGGAAGAGAGACCGGGCCACCAATAGTCCTGTTGGAGAAGGGCAGTAGTGCGAAAGATGCCGCCGTGACCACCCGTGGGGGACGTGTGAACGGAAGCGACGAGGTCATGGCGGGCAGAGGGGGGCACATAAAGATGATGACGATCGTAAAGACAGCCATCGGCAAACGACCAATCGGAATGAGAGGAACGAGGGAAAAGAGGGGAATTTTCGCGCATACGATCGAGGGTGTTACGGTTTTCATCAAAAACCTACTTGCGCTAAAGATTAGCAATGGGGTTTACCGTTGAAACTACCCTTGATGTCTATGTTAGTGAACAAACATACGACGAGTACTCGATACGACATCCCTCGACTACCCCGTATAGCCTACGGTCGTCAATCCCTTCACCTACACCTTTCCCAGTCCGATTAGCTGCTACGCTAAGGTCGGACCGTTATGCTTAGATCCCTGGCATCGGATCACGATCCGAGTGCCAATACCCCTTTGATATCGGATCGTCATCCGGTATCCGTTATGCTTATGCGTCAGTGCATGTTGCCCGACATGGACTTCCTTCCCGATCAGGTGTACCCTTGACCCCGATCTATATGTAGTTACATTGTTCTCACACGGCAGGTATGGCTGTGCTTCTTCTGTCCTCATGGCTTCTTTGTATCACCCACGAGGTGTGCTTCTTGCTTCTAGGGTTTAGGGCTTACCCAGGGTATTGTTACGATTTGTTCCAAATCTAAGAGATACATAAGTGAAGACACCGTCGTCTCTCCCTTCACCCCCGACTATAGATCTCCCCGTCTGACTAGTCGCCTCTACTAGTGTCAGACCGTTATGCTAGATCCTAGCCAGATCGGATCGTGATCCGCTGGCCAATACCTCTTTGATATCGGATCGTTATCCGATATCCGTTATGCTTACGTGTTGGTGCACGTTGCCCAACAATGGACTTCCTTCTTGATCGGGCGTACCCTTGACCCCGATCTATTCTTATGTAGTTTTCCACACAGCAAGTAGTGCCGTGCTTCTATTGTCCTCGTGGCTTACTTCTTATCCCCCACGAGGTGTGCTTCTTGCTTCCTAGGGCTTAGGGCTTCCCTTGGGTATAGGGTTGTTCCTTATTTAGCGTATTAGGTAACTTGGTCTGTGCGCGACCCTAGTCGGTATATATAGGGTAGTACTTAGTCTAGCTGAACCCTAA
>JBBPJT010000771.1:0-15168 GCA_038088895.1 Xerocomus potaroensis
GTGTAATCTTGGGCTCGTCTCTTTTCCCAACCCTGCCACTCGACCCACTCGGAGGTACGTCTTCGGTGGTCTGTAATGAAAATTACTCGATCACTCACGTATGTATGATCAAAGGCTTGCTCGTGTCGTTTGTCATCCTTCAGCAGGGTGTGGCGTTACTTGGAGGGGCGTTTGCTGAGTTGATGGATGCTGGGATATCGAAGAGATCGCGAGATAAACTCTTGGGTGCGTTGGACCCTGTGCTCCATCGCCCCACTACAGGCGACGATATCAGCAAGAGACCTCGTGTACTTGCTATCAAGGAGCTAAGGGCAAAACGAGCTGGATCGCTCATATTCGTTGACCTCACGGTCGACGTGCCCCATGCGATGACCGCCCTGGCTATGTCGGAGCTGGAGGGTGAAATTGCCCAGCTGCTCAGGGATGCGAGGAGAGAAGTATCCGAGGTCACAATCAAGTTCCGCCCTGTGGAAGACAATCTATCGTGATGCGTGGACGTTCGCGTCCGTGTTGTATCTGTACTAGCTAGAGAATGCTGTTTAATCCCATCCTTTGCTTGCATCCCGATGGCCGAACTCGAGCTCAGATTTTCGCCATCGAGCGAACAGGACACGGGCGCGTTTCGCCTAGTGGAACTTCCACCTGAACTATGCCAGCTCGTCGATTCGACAATCGAGAATAAGACATCTGTCGCCCAGCCAATGTCAGTGACACGGCCGCTCCATGCGACCGTCTTCTCATCCAACACAGATTCTCCATCAAAGGACACCCAACTGAGGACGCGGTAGCATGCACAGCAGATAGGACCTACGCCCTGCGTTCAGTCCTGCTCTCCAACACGGTGCTGGTCTTGACCCCATCCAGAGCAGACCCGGACGGGTCGGTCCACGTCCGTGACCAGCTTCACGAGGTGTTGGAAATGGTGCCGTCTGTTCCCAGGTTGCACAAGCTAGCCGTCCTCCTTCGAGGGACGGAGTACGACGAGGGAGACGAAGACCGACGCGTCAGTCACGCTCGCCCAGCGCACTCGCGTCGTACCTCTTCATCCACTGACACCACACTCCAGGCAACACTGCAGGGATACAGCTACGAGGACGCGCGCGCAGAGATCCAAGCAAGCGACGCTGAATTGGATCTCGGTCTCAAGGAACGGCGTATCCTCGTCCTCGACGGTCTGTGTTCGCCATCTCCCCGCGCTGTAGCTCTCACCCTCACCTTACTGTACGATGTCCTTGGTGGACGCAGGCTACCTCCGGCCGATCGCGCCCGCGCACCTGAACACGATCCTGGAGCTGCTTCTCAACTACCTCGTGTCGCTGAACCTGTCGTACGACGCTGCCCCGGTAGACGACTTGGTGTCTGCTTTGCTTGACGACCACGACATCCCGCGAGACGTGTCGCATCAGATCATGTCCTGGTTCGGCCAGGTGGAGGAAGCTACATGGAAGATGGACACGCACGCCGTGGTCGCAGAGATTGGGTTAGGCATCCTCAGACATCACAGGGTACCTCTTTCCGCATCGTCTCTTCCTCGCTCCCCAGCTGACCACGGTAAAAAAAGCACGAGCTGATACTAGATACCAAATTCATGACCAAGTGGAAGGACGCCGTCGGCGATGTGTTCGAGTCAGTTGCCTCGTTACAACTGCTCTCGGTACGTTCTCCCACCCTTTCCGGGCAGAACGACGTGCATATGTATACCATGATAGGGCAACTATCTTCGAGCTGTCAACGACATCTCGGGGGCTACGCTGAATTACTTTCCGGCCTCCGCCCTCCCGGTGGACCCCGCCGCACGTTTCGCAGAGTTGTTTCTCACACGTCCACGGTGGAAGAGCGAAGATATTGAACCGTTTCTCTCTGGAATCGCTGTAAACTCAAAAGAACGAGACAAGTTGTTACTCAAGTACGCGCGTGCGATGGTAACACCGGAAGGCACTTGTTACACGGCAAGGGTGGGCCACATCAATTAGCCGCGGCGCAAATCTGCCCTAGTCACCTGGTCACCCTTTGCCTTACATCAACTAGTACAGAATATATATTTTGCACAATACTAGAAGAAGAATGACATCGCATGTTTATTTTCCCGGCCGTGTACTTGCTCTAAGATAAATCGTATTCAAGCACTTTGACGTTGATCATAATAATGCTGAGCGAACAAGACCAAAGCAGTATGATGAACCTTGTTATCGTCAACGTCAGCCCTCCTTTCGGGCCTTGCCTCGCGTCTTCACTGCCTGGTTCAAATTTCTGATAGGTGAAGGATGATATTCCTCATCCTCATCCTCGTCTGCTCCCCTCCGACGCTTTCGCTGCTGGGAACTGGGCGGTGCAATAGAATAAGTTTTGTTGGCAGACAAAATCTTCAGACCCGATGGACCCATCAGACTGTCGATAAAATTCCAAAGTGCTTTGCCCACGATCCCATTATTTCGCACATCGCGGAACTGTTCCCGAATGCGTAGACGCATATGTAGGATTGCGTTTGCGCGCTCGTGATGCGAATTTTCTCGGAGAACGAAGAGTAGCGTCCCTAAAGAAGAGTATCAGATGTCTCTTGACAACTCGGACCAGTCATATCCGTACCAATGAATACAAATTCGACGGGGGCAACACGCTTGTCAACCTGCCCAAAAGCGGAATTAAGTGAAGGGGTCGCTGCGATATATCCAAACGCGTCCAATGCGTCGGCTATACGGTCCTTAAACTCTTGGGTTGGCTTGTCGACGCGCGCCAGCCATTTCTCAAGCTTCGGGGCCGTGGGGAGTGCGTGCTCCGGTAAGAGATCGCAGCAATACACCATTTGTGCGATGCACTGAAAGTCGCGACCACGCCGTGTGTCCCATTCGAGGACTTCAGCGAGACCTCCCTCGCAGTTGACATGTCGCATTTCGAGATCACCTATCCAATCTGCCCATGGCGACGAAATCGCTTGCAACTTTTCTACGCGGCATGAGATAACTGATTATCCTTTGACGCCTGGACATATGCGCACCGGCAGCTGTCAAGCTCATTCCAAGCTGCACCCGCTGGAAAATTTCTCTCTCGGTTCCCGGAGGAAGATTGTGATATTCAACTAGGAGGCAGACGATGTGGGTGATGAGCCAAACCTGCACAGCAAGGAAACGAACCACATGTAATCCTCGTTTCTGCGAACCGCTGCTTCCACTGGTCAGGGATTTCAAGACGTGTTGTCTTTTGTGCATCGGATCTCACAAACCAGAAACTCTTTTTCGTGCGCGCATCGCGATCTTGGCATAAAATTCACTTAGCATGACACAGTGAAGTTTGGAGCGATAGACTCACGGGGAATCTGACGGAATGACGGATGAGCGGGTCACATAAATCAACGAAGACAAAGTCACGCACCAAACCATCGAGAAACTTTTGTATTGAGGTCAGTCTTTGCTTCCCATCGACACACACCCTCACTGTTTCACCGTCGTCGTCCTTCTGGACTGCGAATATGATAGGAGGCACATAGAAATTGCGGAATATGGAGTCGATAAGGCCAATTTGTTTGCTCTCGGGCCAGACAACCTCTGCAAACGAGCCCTGTCATTTTGAATGGTTGTGCTGTGGTTGCGGCGGGTGACACGCACCTCGTTGGTAGCTAGGGTTGAGGTCAATATACCCCTCGTGTATGAAGTCTATGGCATGGCACGTTAGAGAGCAGCGGGAACTTGAGGATGGGGTCGGGCTCACTGTGAAGTTCGTTTGCACTGTAGCTTATAGCCGATGGTGGAGTCAACGCGTTGGTTATCCGAAACAAGTTTGGATCAAAATTCTCGTCGTCGGAAGCAAAATCGTCGTCGAGTTCGTCGATGTCCTTTTCCTGACTGTCACTTTTGTTGGCCATGGTCGTGGTGTTGTAATGTCAGATGTTCGCCGCCACACATTAAAGTTGTTATTCATTCACTAATTACCTGAATTAAGTTCTATAGACCGTAATTCTTGCCGCCTCCGTTCCATTCCCCAAATTCATCATCACGATATGGTTCATGCCCATGACCGTCGTTACGAGCAAGCGTTGCATCCGAAGATGTCGATCGTCGGTGGCGAGTCCTCTCACCATCCAGAATCAATTCACGCCTTTCCTCCTCACCGCTATCCGTAAGAGTATTCACTTCCATCAATGAAGGCCTGCCAACGGTGTCGACCGGGTCCTCGTCGTCACTCATGTCCCCAAGTTGCCAGGGCCCCTGGGTCCCCGATTCACCCTCTTCTGGCACCCTTAGGGCCTGTGCTTCTTCTTCTTCACTTACTTTCTGCATACCCGGTGTTCGCGCTAGTGTGACATTCCCTTGTGTTCTCTCGGGCTTCTTGTGTGTGAGAAGGACAACACCCGATATGAGGATCATGATAGACGCGAAGATGAGGAATAAAATCCAGGGCTTGTAAGCGCCAACTTCGTTATTAAAAACGAGCGAGTCCAAGAAGCTAGTAACAAGTGAACAAATATCAACGATGACATTGACAAGAGCTACGTACCCTGTGGCGGTGTAGACGCCGTAGAATACAGGTACGACGAGCGTTGAATCATAAACCTTGAGTCCGCGATTAAGGCATATTATTTGTAAAACTGCTGTGATGACCAGAAAGACGATGGTGAAGATGGGAGCAAGGTGTCCAAACTGGTTCCCCGGGTTTTCGTGAGATAAACTTCCGGTGAGTAACTTGACGCTGCATAAACTCAATATATGAAAGTGGTCGAGGTGAGGGATACGTACGTCGCTTTGGCGAAAACAAGACATCCACCTGCGAGACCGCCACCGCAACATGCCCAACCAATTCCAAGAATCCAAGCAATTTGCCTGTCGTCCTTGGGTGCTGTCCAGACCTCAAGTTTCTCCTTGGTCCAGAGGGAGAAGGAAGCATAGATACTCTTGAATCTTCCAGACAAAGTAGAACTGGGTGGGACCGACCCACCCACACTCATGCCAGTAAAGGGTTCCGAGTTGATATCTGAACGAGCAACAAGGACGGCATCGAGTGAGAAAGTAAATTTGAGGACGATCAGCAGAGTGATGGACATGGAGATAAAGAAGGCGAGCCATCCACTCCTCCTCCAAAGTGCTGTGAGATGGTCGACATTGGTCTCGGAAGAAAGACCGCTGTTGATGCCGCCGAATGCGACTATTCCGATTACACCGAGAACGACGATTATTGTACCCTGGTCATGGATCAGCTCAAATGAAATGAGTTGCTTATGAGAAACGGACATATATATCAGTGCGGGTAACTGGTGTTCCGACTAAAAATCTAGCAAAAAGGAAGTTAAAGATGAGAGATGTAGATCCAAGCGGGGCAACATATTCTGCGGTAAAGGGAGATGAGAGATGGCAGCGTGGTGGGGAGAAATGGACTCGCCCGCTCGCATATAATCCAAAGCAAGTGTGCTGCCTATGAGTTGAGATAAGATGTAAAGGGTCATTCCTAGGAGCCATAGTGGTCGTAGCCAATCTCGCCTACGAGCAGACTTTGGAATGGCGTTTGTACGGACCTAAAACGGACATCAGGAAGGTGATGTGACGGCGAACTCGGGAGACGTACATGATCCAGCTTCGTCAGATTGAGACCGGCAGCGTTGAGAATGGAGGCAAGGAGGATGATGGTGAGACCGATGACAAAGGCGGCGACTGGGCTGGCATGGTGTACCTGTTCCGTGGCTGGTGCTGTCGCTGTCGCCGTCGGTGGTAGACTCGTCGAGGTTGGGTTTGCGAGCGACATCGTGGTAGCCGGGAAAAGGAGAGGCTCCTAAGCGGTGAGTGACGACAACACACAGTCCAACCGACCTGTCATGGAGCGCATTCTCGACCAGCTCAGGGTTCACGCTCACGCTGCGCCGCACGACGTCCTCCTCAGAGACACCATCTCTATCCTCGCCCACATCCACAGACACCCAGAGGGTCCGTTTCCTACTTCCTGGGACACTCTACAGAATAACTTTCAGGTTCTCCGAGATCGTGGTCTCTGGAAACCCTCTGCCGAGAATGACACGCTGCTTGATGCACTCCGCATCCTCCTCACGTCTCCTCCCAAGGAACAGAGACAACAGATCTCAGTTGTCATACCCCCCGCACAGGGCGTGGTATCCCAGCTCGTATTCGCTCAGGACCGTCTCGTGCTCCCCGCGGAACTCATCGACATCCTGAACAATGCATACTTTCTCCATATTCTTGCCACAGACCCAGCGCAGGTAGTTCCTCCGGGAAAGTCTCTCCTGTCTGTCATGTCCCGCTCGCGTTCCCCCTCGGAGGAGGACTCAAAGCCGACGCTGCACAGCAAGGTCGAGGTCCTGGTCCACAAAGCCTTCTGGGACGAGGTGCGAGCCTCATCGCCCTCACAACGTGCCTATGGCTGAGGTTCATTCAGGCGGTGAACACTCTCTCCAATCCGGAGCCCTCCGTTCAATTGCCTCGTCTCAAGTCGCTTTACGGAGACCTCCACGTTGAACTTTCACCTCTCCTGCCGCCTGAGCATCCCATCTTGCTCACGTTATCCAGTCCCCTGTCTCCCACTTCCTCACCCTTGAACTCCACTCTCACACATCTCCGTGAAGTGTTGACTAGTCTCCGGGAACGTTGCGCCCCTGTCCGTGATCCCGAAATCGAGGCTCTCCAACAATCGATTGCCGATCCCTCTGCCCGGTCCTCCCGCCCCGCTGCACTGGTTACGTTGGTAATTGAGACCGTCAGAGGAATTCTGAAATTGTCCGAGACAATGAAAGACGACCTTTCTCAATTCTTTCTGGGTAACATGACGGAACAGCAACTCAGGTCTGTCGTCGAAGGGCAAGCCAAGACAACAGAGCGGGAACTCGTGATTGACGTTTGGCGCCAAGAGAGAATAATGCAAGGATGGAAGTCTTGGCTGGACGATCTAGTGCCCCCTGCACACCTACCCTCCATTTCAGCTGGCTCCGGTTTCTTGTGGATTGTTCGTACTGTCCAGGCTCTGGGGTCATCTTTGCCTGTGGCCTGCCCCCTTCTATCAAGAACCGTCCAGATTCCTTCTCCCACGCCCCATGGGATTGACAAAGATGAGGATGTAGAGTCGTCTACATCGAGCGTTAACATACTTCCAGCCATATTTTTCTTCTCGGCTCCGGCCCTTTTGAAGATACAGAATTATTTACAGGCGCTCGTCATCGCTGCCTCCTTGCGAACTCTGACGCATCTCCCTTCCCACTCTCACTCTGACCCTGATTCATTCATGTCTCGCGTCTGGACACTTTTACGCGCCGAGATCGTCGGAGAACCAGGCGCAAATGACACTAAGCTTATTAATCTAGCTGATGAGGTCGTCCTTGCGTGGACGCGGGCCAAATCTGGGCCGGTTGATGGCAAGGAGGGCGAGGCGACGCTTCGTGCCGCTGTCGACCGGACCCTTCGGACGGAAGATCCAGTGTTCAAGTTGCTCCAGCGCCGTCTACTGACAGAGCTCTCCAATGTACTCGTGAAACGCCGCCAGGAGAATGTTGGCACAAACGCTAGTCTTCCAGTGTTGCGTGCAGGAAGAGATGGGCAACCGGTGGGGAAGCGACCCAGACTCGTGCTCGATCTGAAGGACGTGGACGAATCGCGAAGCATACCCAGTGGCATACCCCAGATGACTATAGACATCAAAGGATTTGAGGACCCTGTGCTGAACAGGGCCGTGACAGATGTGTTTAAACAGCTGGACGATCGCTTGTCGTGGGTGGAAAGTGTTTGGAGCGACGTTATTGGGATGGGTAGTGTGAGCGACATTGACAACTTGCGAGAGAATACATGAGTCGGACTCTGGGTGTATTTACAAGTATCATTAATTCACGAATAGGAAGGTCCCAGCAGCACTGCCACCGCCTTTAGTCACTTGGACCTGTCACTTTAGCTAGCCATGGCACCACCAAAGCGCACAGATCCAAATTATATGGACATGGATTCGGATTCAGACATATCGTTGTTGGGAGATGGTCTAGTTCGTACCCGGGGAAAAGGCAAAGGAAAGGCTACGGACAAGCGCAGGAGAGACAAGGGAAAAAGCAAAGCAAAGGACGCATGTCTCTTTTCACATTGCATCCAAGACGCCGTCTTACTAGTCCCTTCAGCAAGCGTATACATGGGAGGCTTCCTACACACGCTCGTGGGACACCGTTCAGGAGGATGAAACCGGTAGCTTACAAGGGGCAGTCGAAGACCTGATGGCGAGGGGCAGAAGACGAAGGCACGCGCATCAATTCTCTCGTGTAGTGATCTGCCTGTGCTCATCGTGTAAGCCCAGACTGCTTGCCCCTGCTGCTGCAATCCGGCGTACCATCATCCGACACCTCATTCTTCTCCTCGACTTGTCAGCAGCGATGATGGATCGTGACATGCGTCCGACTCGGTTTGACCTGTCACTGCAGTACGCGCGCGAATTTGTCATTGAATGGTTCGACCAGAATCCCCTTGGTCAGATCGGCGTCGTCGGCATGCGCGGTGGCATTGGTGAGCGTGTCGGTGAAATGTCTGGTAGGATCTCCGTCTCGGCCTGCGCTGTTCCCATGAAGACGTGTCTGCAGGCAATCCGCAGGATGTCCTCAAGTCGCTCAGTGATCGGACCAGATTGGAACCTGCGGGCGAGCCAAGTCTGCAAAATGCAATCGAGATGGCACGGAGTAGCATGAGGTAGGTACGATTCATCATCACATCCTTCTTGTTTTTGAGCACCACAGCCATCTTCCCACTCACTCTTCACGCGAGATTCTAATCATCTTTGGCTCTTTGACGACATGTGACCCCGGAAACATTCACGATACGCTCAATGCTTGCACGAAGAACAAAATACGGATATCCGTTGTCGCATTAGCGGCGGAGATGAAGATATGTAGAGATATGTGCGATAAGACAGGTGGTGCGTTGATATAGCGAGCCGGTGTTTGTCGCCTCTGATTAACTACAGGCCAGTTTGGCGTGGCCATGAACGAGGGACACTTTAAAGACCTACTTTTTGAGCTTGTTCCCCCACCAGCTCAACGAGCTGTGTCTCGCGCTAGCGGCGGTGGAAATGCGAACCCTGCTGCAGATCTGATGATGATGGGCTTTCCGACGCGTCTCCCCGACTCGTCTCCACCGAGTCTTTGTGCATGCCACTCAGACATGAAGAGCGAGGGCTTCCTTTGTCCGCGATGCATGGCCAAAGTGTGCGACGTGCCGACCGATTGCGATATATGTGGACTGATGATCGTGAGCTCTCCCCATCTGGCGCGGAGTTATCATCACTTGTTTCCTGTCAAGCCTTACCAAGCCGTGTAAGCAATGGACTGGCTGCGATGCAGGTGGTCTGGTCTAAAAGAATTTGCAGAACATCAACGGAAGGGGTCGGCGGGCGGGCGGATATATGTCATGCATGCGGGCGTGCATTTCCGGCTGTGCCGTCCACTGCTCCTGTTTCGGAGGGAATCAGTCCGCTGGGTCGGTACCGATGCCCCGACTGCAATTATGATTTCTGTACGGAGTGCGATGTGTTCGTCCACGATGTGGTGCATTGCTGTCCCGGGTGTGGTAAGTAGTGCGGAAAGGAAAGGAAATGGTTAGGAGAAACGCGCGCTCACCTTCTGTGCTCTATTCACATCCATAATGCACTTTCCCCTATTCCTGTCCGTACTGGTTTGTGTGCCCGTGGCCAGAATTGTTCTGCGCTTGACTCGCCGCGTCTTGAGACACTTCCTCATTGTGATGCCTAGAGTAACTGCTCGGGTCAGGGTGCCTGTGAGTCCAAGCGCTGTGGAAAAGGCTGGTACCCGTTGACAGCCCTCCTAAATGGCCAGCCGGGTGACACTAACCCTTCCATTTGATTCAGCAGGTAATTTATACCAACTTGATCGTGTTTTGCGTAGCATCACATACTCGCCACCTTGCCGGTTCAATGCGATCCCCTGCTAAAATGACTGATTTCCGCAATGTTAGCATCAATGTCCGGTCATCTGGCAGTTCCTCGTAGCCTCCGATCAATTGAGTGGGCCGATGTCACCGTAGATTAAACCCACCGGGTAGTTTGAAACGAAACAACCCGGTTGGGTGCCAACTGTACGGATGACCCTGCACGCAGATCAAATCTCCAGGCGAATCGTCACATTCCAGCGATAGTCTGCTCACGTCTTGGCCTTGGCCATCTTGTGGGCTATTACCAGACTGACAATAGGAACGTCCTATTCACGCTACCATTCCACGATAGAACGCTCATGACGGGAAGAGTGTTACAAGGACGTTATTTGTTTGCTGTAATAGTAGGGTAGCGAGCCTCTGCTGGGTTCTGGGGGAGCCGCGAACCCCGACCTCATTTAGTTTTTCACCGGCACCCCTCAACGCGCCGTCTTGCTGCGGGACAACGGCGACGACGACAACGACGATGGCGAGCAGAATGTCCGTGTCTCTCTCACCCCGACACAAAACCACAATACTTCCCTCGCTTCCGCCTTCTCCATCACTGTTGGATGAAATTTTTAGTCACCGACAATCTTGGAACATTCGCCTCGAGCAGTTCGACACACAAAGTTCACGACCGTCCTCGTCCGGGTCTGCAGGCAGTCTTCCAAAAGGAAAGGGAAAACAGCCATCAGAGGGCGGGGACGACCAACAATGCGCCGGTGCGCACGAAGCATACCCTCCCACGACCGACGAAGCTGCCGAGACGCGAAGAGTGGAAGAGGTACGTCGTCCGCCCCATCGTCGCTATCGCCAACCCCACTGACGACGGTGCCCGTTCGCGCAGACGCTCAGACGTTGGGAACTCGCCGACCGAAAACGTCGGAAATCACTCCGTGAGTCCGTGCAGCACCCACCCGGCTCTTCCCTCCTCTCCAGCGTCAAACAAACTGCCACCCTTGTCTTCTTGCGCCGCAGCGGGTCCACCAGCGCCTCTGTTGGCCAAGGCAACACCCGCGCCTTCAAATCGCAAGGCACCGTCGATGTCGCACGGGAGGGTTACGCCGTTCCCCCCGACGACATCGACACACCCGGCAACACCACCTTGCGCTCGCCTAGCCCTTCCGTCTTTGACCGCGACACGAGCCTGGACGCGGGCACCCGCTCCGTGTCGCGTACGTCTGAAAACCCATTCGTGCACCCCGAGGACACGCCCACGCGCCTGCTCACCCCTGTCGCACCGACGCCGACGCTACCGCCTTCCACCCCACCGTCCCCTTCTCCCTTCTCGGACGCACGCGGTCTGCGTGCGGATCTGCTGTCGCGTGTCGGGAAGCGATCTTCGGGGAGTGGGGAATCATTTATTCAAGCACCGACTGGCCCGGATGACTTTGCCTCCCCGTTGGTGCACAAACCGCGTATGATGCCGCCACAGCCGATATCACAACCGGTGCTTCGACCGCCACGGCACCAGGAATCAGAAGAGAAGGAGGAGGTCCGGTGGTGGCACGACTGGCTGTGTGGTTGTGGTGAAGGCCCCGATCGAGGAGGTGACAATCAGGTACGTGGATTCGCACAAACAACACTGCTCTCGTAACACCTCCATCGTTTTCCTCCCACAGGCTGGCCGTACGAATCCGTTTGAATAGGAGTCTCTTGCTACGGTGGAACACATCACTCACTTTCATTTCTACATATACTATCCGTCCTTTCTGCACACACTCACTACGGACTGCATGAGTTAATTCGAGCGTAGAAGATGTATGTTTTCCTCATCGTACTCGTCATTCGTTCGATTGTCTTCGGTTTACGTATTCTGCTTATAGTTTATTCTCACTTGCTTCAGCAATATGAGTGTGATAGCACGTCGTAAACTCTAGGGGTACAGAAAAGATGCGATATAATGGTAAGAAGGTAGGAAATGAGGTAGGCGTAATGAAGCTATGAAGTGACCATCGGCCCAGGCGAACGAAAATGGACCAACGTCACGCATCGATCGTGATGTCTTATCGTCTTTACACTACTCATACTGTAATTATGGTATCCAAGTCCAACGCGGACATTGGGTAAATGTTATTCAGCGAGGAGTTGTACCGACTTGGACCGCATAACCGTTTTATCCGGTCCGGTGTTGTCCCTTGGGCTCTTCTCGACTTCAACCTAGGAAAAAAATACGGGATTCTTCAGCGAACCACCAGCAATCGAAAGAAAACCGGGAAACAGACTTGTGTGGGTTCGGTGGCTTTGTCACCGCCCCCACTGCCAGAACCGCTGTCAGTCATGGTTACCTCTTCCACCGGAGTATTGGAAATCGCGACTTCTGGCGGTGGTAGAGGGCTACTGTCCATCTGTTCGGATCCAGCTTTAGGAGTGGTGTCGGCCTCTTCGGTGGCTTCCACCCCACGCTCAATATCGACCTCACCAGTGGAGACAACTGGGCCACTTTCCGGGCGGCGGGCAGAGAATACCCAATCCGGAATAACTGTCCCTGTTCTTGTACGGGTCCAAGTGTAGCTCAGAGTGAGAGAGTGGACATTCCTTCCCAGGTTGAAGGACGGGATCGAAAGACCGTCTGGAGAATGGTGCTCCAATTGTGGCAAAATGGACAAACAAAGGATAACTTACGGATGATGATGGATCCCAGAACTATGAATGCCACAATAGGCTGGATCACCGCAGCAAGCAACTGCGCCTGGGTTTCAGGCGGATTCGCGGGTGCAGGGAGGCGTGTGCGGGCAAGGGCAGAAACGAAGACTGCGCTGACACCCATCTACATTAAAGAAAGTATATTTCAGTGACCTGGATCAATGGAGAGGCACGCACGGGGCCTGTAGAAGTGGCATGAGCGCTAGAACAGGTACCGTATCGCAACTACATACCAAAGTGTCCGGAGAAGAGCGCCTCCCTCCAAGATGTGATCTCCGGGATCCACCTGTAAAGCAGAAGTAGGAAAGGGATGCGTCGAAGGATTAGTATTGCAAGCATTAACACAACCAATCGCCATGGAGCCAGTCCCAATGTTGGTGAGTCATAAGCATCAAAAGGTAACCATGCACCAATATAAATGAAGCAACCACAGTTCAAGACATAGTCAATCACGGACGAGAATGAATCGTCTGCAGTCTGGGTATTGAAGTGACCATCCCACGAGATTGCACAACCTATCAACGAATGAGACCCATCCCAGAGAAGTGTGGTAGTTCGCTAACCAGCTGCAAAGGCTGCCAAAAGGTCATCGACACCAAGAGTAGTGGCGACACCGATTGTAAAAGTAGACAGCGCCAAGTACTGCGCGATGTACGATTCGCGATCGATAAAACCTTTGAGATGGCTGAATTTCATTAGCTTAGAAAATAGTAGACCTGCAAAAAGTTGTTGGTGATGATAACAAGTTGTACGTAAAAACTCGCCCAAAACAGCTCCAAGAACGGTGCCCAGGATGACCTCATCTGCGGCAACCAACTCAGGGGATGAACAAAAAAATTTAAGCGATCATAACGTACACAACCATCCGACAAGGAACCATTTCCCGATAGCCACACGGGTCGAGGATTCGACAGTCAGGTATATTGCAATGCTGAGAAAAGGGTACGCCAGGCCATCATTCGCCGCAGACTCAGCTGAAAGGATTCGACGAATGTCCACAGGGACGTGCTTGGCAGCAAATTTTCCACCTAGATAAAATTCGTGTTAGTGGTAAGGTAGTAAGATATAGAACACACGAGTGATGGCAGCGCAAGTGACTGGATCAGTTGGAGTGAGACAAGCAGCGATGCAGAGTGCTGAAATCTCGTCCAGGGAGGGAAAGAGCGCGTGTATGATCGCTATCAGGGAGTTAGAGACGCTAAGATGGAAATGATATAGAGACTGAAAAATGCACCAGAAACGACAACCCAACCAAACGCCATGGTAGGGACAACCATGATAAGCAAGCTTTTGGCATGTTCTTTCATATAGGCACAGGGTAATTCGACCCCTACGGCAAACAAGCCGGTGGCAAGAACTACGCGCATGACTTCTAGGGTGATCTCGTTCTCTTGCGAGCCACCCCAAGCACGAGGATTGAAAACATTGGTCACGTAAGGACCTATAATGACGCCGAATCCAGTTCCAAGGACGACCTCGTTGATGTAGAACTACAGAACTTATAGTCGGACTGATGGGACTACGAGAGCGAGATAACGAACCGTTTCCTTTACCAGGAGGGAAACCAAGGAAAACTAGATGACACGCGGTAAGTCCCAGACTGAGAGGATGGTAAGGAAAAAGCTCGGCTCACAAAGACAACGAACCCGCCGAGACACATGTACGCTAAACTTGGAGCAGATACCTGCGATATAGATGTGTTCAATTGACGGTTTAAAAATAGAAGAAAGGGACGACAGACTTTCGCGACGTCTATGATCATCTTAAATAGAAAAGCGAAGAAAGGAAGAACAATGCTAATGCTGCAGTTTTGCGAGCGGTCACTCGGAAGACGAAGCCAGCAAACCCAATTCGTATGTTATAACCCCAAGAGGCATTGCGCCAGTCACGTGGACAAGGATACTACTAAAAGCAAAAGGAGTTTCGAACAGACGACTGTCAATGTGCTATCAATGTTAGCGAGCATCGAGATTAGCGTTCTGCGCCTAAGGAAGTCTCAAAAAGTCGGCAAATCGAATGAGCTTCGTATCGTGCAGCAGATCGGTCACGTGCCTACTAGCACCTTCGTATTCAACCGCGCTAATATGTTGCTCGGAGCCGCAGTGGTGGTCGTCTTTGCTATTCTTGGGACATTTTATGTCCACCTGAGACCCGCATTGGCTGCGCTAGGTGTCCACAGGAACATCTACCCAGTCGGGAATTATAATTGCACGATTGTACCTCAATTGCAAGCATGCGAGAGTGTGTCGATCCGATCCCCTAACTGCCACTGCTCGTGTGGCTCACCCCTCATGCTGTACTGTAGAACTCGTGCTGCATCAGCCCAGCAGCCTCGTTTATCTCGCCTGTTCCACGCCACACAATCGCATTCATTGGATGCCAACTTTAGAACGGTTCAACGGTTCTGGGAGATCTGATTCGGACTATGTGGCTACGTATGATCCCATCACCGGTGCCATCACCCGACTATCCTTCTCTGGGCCCCTCTCTCCAGACGGAGTTTCCTTGCATGGAATGGATGTTGTGTCCTCTTCAGACGATCCTTCTCTCCTTTACGTCTACCTCGTGAATCACAAGGAACCTGCACAGAAAGACGCACAGAAATACGGCGCAGACTCTGTCATAGAGGTCT
>JBBPJT010000772.1:0-15163 GCA_038088895.1 Xerocomus potaroensis
GATCCGCCCCAACGGAGTGGGTATGACGCACGTTGCTCAGCAGCTGGAATGGCGACTTTTCTTTTCCTTTTTCTGTTCCGGACGAGTGGGGAAAAGGAGTGGGAACAAGGGGGTGAACGAGCGGTGATGGGAGTCCCAGAGGGCCATCGTAGCGCCGTTGAGCCGCATTCACCACCCAAACCCCGTTGTGGCGCACACGTCCCCCACCACTCTGCCACTTTCTTTGGTTCGTCCCCTCGTCCGCAGTAGAGTGTATTCAATGGGGTTGCCGTCATTGCTAGATAACGAGATGGCTGGTCGTGGCCATATCGGCGTCTGGCGCGTCGAAACAGGCAAGCAGGTCGAAAGAAGTAGCTGATACGTGCGATCGGACTTTGCGGACATGATACACTGCTATAATCACACGCACACCTTCATGTATCACATGAACAACGCGACCCCATTCGATGGAACATCAGACAGTCAAAACGAGTAAAGAATGGACAGACGAGGTGCTACCAGATGAGGTGCTACTCCTTCTCAAACAGAACGTTTCAACAAAATTTTTCATCGGCATGGTTCGTCGGAAGGACCTACCTTGGTCGGGGTGCCAAAATCAGATCGGTGGACTTGTCGAAGACGAAGTCAGAGACAGGCGGGTAGCACCGGCGCCCACATTCATCTCCCAGCGGTCACGTCGTCATCTCGCCCCGACTATGACTCTTAGACACGTCATGTTACCGGCAACAGGTCACATGATGAAAGACCTCTCCTCTTGGTCGAGGTGACTCGGTGACCTATCGACTGCGTACGTATTAACCCCCGGTCGATCGAAGATCGCAATCAACAGTACTTACTCGTCTGGACATGTCGTTAGTGACTACGGAGTCAAGTTGTCCGCGGGTCGACCCGAACTTGTGTTCGATGGGGTCGGAAGCGTCAGAGACAGATGTGGAAGCCCACTCGGAACCGTGAAATCACCGGATGCTCAGCGCTCAGGCCCGGGATCACCACAGGGGGAAGGACTTGTGAGTCGCATAGAAAACGATGGCAACGATGAGTTATAGAATGGAGGCGTACCATGGGTTCGTGGTGAACGCGATCGTACAGGTGCGGAAAGTCCATATGCGATGGATTAGGCATGTTCAATGGGATGTAACTTGCGGAGAATTTGGATGACGCGGATCATGTGGTGACAGCGGCGAATGTTGCATTACCCGCAGTTCCACCTCCGTGAAGAAACAAAGCGTCTTGCATTAGTGATTTTCACTCTCGAGGAATGGAGTAGGCTGTGGATGTATCAGAATGCAAGCTCAATCTTGGTTTCTGGTCGTTCGTCATGTGGAGTGGAGCACATCCTCGCTTCACCAGTCGTGAGAAAGCTCGAAATGAAAGACCAACCCGTGATCCGACCAGTCCCCCGTTGTACTAGAATGCTCAGTGCTCACCATTAGGGCATTCGATCCGAGTCGTTCGTGCGTTCACTCATGAAGTTTGTTTGCGCTAGAATCGCAGTTCCTTTCACTCCGCAGCGCCTAGAAGGACTCGAGGAAATGGAAGTCACCGAGCTTCAGCAATGACTAAGCAGCGCTGAACCCTGTGACGACCATCCAACCCATTTCATCTGGCGGTAAGCAAACTTTGGCTTTAGGAGGGTCTGATAGTTGGGTCACTTTTCCAGTTTTTGGTCGACACTTTTGGTCGACGCTGGATAGAAAAAGGGTTCTGTCGGCTAGCCGAATAATTCGACAAAGACGCCCACCATGAACTGACCCTTTCCATCAGCTCCATCGCTTCTCTGACGTTTTACGGGGAAATCGATGCGCGTCGCGACTGTCGCACCCATTCCCTGACGGAGCCCTCCGCAGTGTTGGTTGAGTAAGGGCGCGTATGTCATGTCATCTAGCGGCACTCACGCACGTCGTTCATTTCGGGAGCCGAACTGTTTGACCCCGCTCGACGTTACATGTGTAACGTCAACGAGCACGCACCGTTCTCAGTTCAGCTGTCTCGCCATCTTTCCGACGCGATCAAAACAGTGAGGTCGCCTCCCATCGCTCATATATTTCTCACGGTCACAACCCCAGAATCAAGGTTTTAATGCGGCCTTACCCTTTTTGGTTGCTCATTTCCATTACGATGCTCTTCCCCTTTTGAGTGCCAGACAGGAATCGCACAAATTCTCCAAGAGACGTTTCCCACTGCCCTGAAATCATTGTGACAGATGTTAGGCTAACCCTGTGGATGTGCACCAGCCCTGGTCACCTCCAGGGCGATGAATCGATGGCATTTCCACTCGTTTCTGGTCCGGAAAGGCTCAATATATGGCACGACAGCGTCGTACAGTGCCACGCCTATTATCTCCTATAGACCGTTTCTTACTCTTCTCTACGTAGTATGCTGGCACCATGGTCATGGAAACAGACTCAGGGCGGTAAAGCAAAGCGTGAAGCACTTGTCATCGATCGTCAAGTTTCAGGCCCGCCCCGTACAACGGCATAGGTCCCCAGCAGATAGTACTCGCTTACCACAATGGAATCGTGGTGTGATGCGTAATCCAAAGACGACAATAGTCCATGAAATACGACGGCCCACCGGTCGAACGGACTACCAACAGCTCGGGTCTGACACTACCCCGACAGAACTGACCGATAGCCCACGCTTCGCGCCCGACACACCCGAACAGGACGTCCGCCTTCGCCTTGTTGCACGACCCGTTCGATGCTTGACCCGTCTTTAGTGGCACACACAACGGCAGATCTTCAAACGTCGAACAGGGCGCCGAGGAACCGTCCAAGAAGGAACCGTCGACGTGGAGCCCATAATACCCGTCTCTACGCCCCCACTGAGCGTTCGGAACACAAAGAGAAAGAGGGACGTGCCCATCACCAAAGGAGAGATAGGAAGTGCCACGTTGGCGTTCTTGCCCGTCCAGGTATACACCCCCACCTGGCCTCTGCCGTTCCCCATCCGTAACAAGGGCCATACCGCCACAGAAACCTGGCCAACACGACTGGCAGACACGCACGCAAGTAGAAGGTACACAGACGACTCGCCAGATCCGTAGCTCTCTTTTTCACGCTTGATGCCTTCGCTGAGTTAGACACCGAATATGCCGTCGTGTGCGTCTCGGATGACCGACAGGCCACCTTGGAGCGGGTTCGGATGTGCACGGGTGGGTAGCCGCGGTTCACATCGCATAGAGAGCGTGTTGAGCGGGATTTCGTGTTGGTTGAGAGAACACAACACCGTCCAGGGCCGCGAGAGCTTTATCAATGGGGGTAAATGCGGTCGAATCTGTCGGTTGCTAGCCCTCAGACAATCAAGGAATGGCAGAGACGGGCACCAGATTAGCCCTGTCCTCGTTGAGGACACGTGTGGTGCATTCGGACTTGCCGGCTTGGATGACGCCGTTGGACTTGGTGTACCGTGTGTGCATTGTGGTTTCTATCCTTCTCTCCGCTGCTGGTCCCAAGCCAATCGGATCCACCAGCCCGAGTTTCTCCCTTTGCTCGAGCACGTCCGAGAAACCATGGACCCAGCCACGGTTGCCTGCAAACCCGGGGGGGTACAGGGGTGCGACCCAAATGGTGAGCCATACTTGACCGAGAAGCCTGAGAACGAGGAATGGCTATTGGAGAAAACGAGCCAGATGAATGCATCGTGGGCTCGGACATCCTCGAGCGGGTGCGGGCGGATAGCAAGAGCAACACAAGACCAGACCGGATGTGCGGGAGCGTTGCTTCGGCGGGATGCGAGGCCGATGATGTTGGCGGCGGTCTTCTTGATGGGTGTCGGCGAGGACAAGATGGGGAGCGACATGCTCGGATCGGTTGGGGAGGACATCTGGGGCGGTGGGGCACTGCCAGCGCTTAGCCGTAGTAGTAAAGGGACGCGAGAAATGACTGGGTACGACTCTGACGCCGCGTTCTGCCCTGAAGAGCTTTGGATTGTGCTTGTCTGAAGTGGGTGCCTTTGCCAGGGTCTCATCTGTGGAGGTTGAGACAAGGGGTATCCTGGTGCCCAAGAAGTCCATCGAGCGCGTCTCCTTGGCCTCCGCAGCCTTCTTGGCACTGGACGTGAATTGACCAAAGAAACGAGATCGATTGATTGAGTCGTGCGACGGGGCGAACGGCGCGTCGAGTGAGAGAGGGTCCTAGACTGGTGCAAACGCACTGAAATGTGCGCGTTTAGGAGAGTTGTTGAGGTTGATCGGTGTCAACGTTGTGGGCAGTCAAGAGTAATTGTACACCAGCAGATACACGGCTATGATTGAGGGTGTAGTGGTGAAAACTCTGCATAACATCAAAGTCAACCTACTCGTATGCAAGCCCCCCATTGTGTTGCAATCGGGTTCGTGCGTTACGCTGGTATAGTGCTGCACCTGACACACAAAGCGCGGAGGGAGTGGAATCAACACTAACACTACGTTCGGATTGGGACAGGGGCCTACACATGATGTCGTCTAGTGTACGATCAGGGTTGCTGTGGGCTCGAACGAAGACGCGAATAGTAACGCATGACGTTCGTTATTTATGCTGAGACACGCATCTATGTTCATTTCTGGATACTATTACTGTATGATGCACTTCACTTTCCCCGCTGCCTCACTGAATTGTCAACGCTTTGTACTGCGTCTGTGTTGCTGAGGGTGCCGGGATTATTCCAAGTTGCGAATAGTGGGATATCTCCCAGCGGCAAAGGGGGCTTTCCATTTTAAACTCCGAATTGTAGTCCGACGTTTTTCGGCAGGTGAGCGATGAAATTGAATTGAAGCGCGGGTAGACAAGGGATGCGACAGCTGTAAAGTTCTGGTCACCTTTATCCGGTCAGCTCACTGCGTACTAATTCCGTCACACTACGAACTTGGCCTTGGGTTTGATGTCGTCCAGCTGACTGCATCCATCGCTAGATACGCGCATCATCGAGCCAACTCTTGTTTCTGCCACTAGGTGTTTTAGTTTTGGATTGCCTTGGATCGCACCGTTAGTGGTTCGCGTCGCTTTGTGAATCCCACTTGGATAGTGAGAGCGTGCAGCGGCAGTTCTGGTGCCACTATCGCATGGCAACGACGAAATGTTGTGAATGCTTGAAAAGGCTTCAGTACCTCGGCTGGCCTGGGGGAGCGTCCCTCACCCCGAGCTCACTGATTTAAGAAGCTCCGCACCACTTTCCCCTCTACCTTCACCCAACTTTGAGACACCACCACGCGCAAGGTCGTGCGGTGCGGCACCTCGCTGACGCTTTCGAGCTTGTTCCCTTGCACAGCCCCAGAAGGACGCCTGATCGAGATCCCCGATGTCAAGGCTTTCCGTAGGCTCGAAGCTGCGTTAACCTATCCCGCCATTCGTCCTCCTCCGTGCATGCTATGCGGGGTTTCCCCTCCCAGCACGAACCCGACCTCTGGAGAAGGACGTCCGACAAGAGGACCTGACAGTCAGGGTTACTCTCCCCCACACACCGACAGTGTCTTGGTGCCCTGGAACGGACATATGTCAATTCCATGCTTGACTGGCTAACAATCTCAGAGAGATAACATTTAGTTTAGATTGGTCCGTTCTACCCCTGAATGACGAAACACAGCAAGTGTCGGGGCGCAAATTTTCACTGCCAATCGACACGTTCAAGGCCCACCGAGACTTGGTCAGGGCTAAGATGAGATTAAATACAACATTTATTGGTAAAAACATGACATATTTGACATTTGAATCGTTGACAAGTACCAGAGCGACATAAAGCGCAATATATCCTGACGAAGTGTTGCGCGTGAGGGCCGAATATCCATCAGAAATAGGCAAGGCTGTGTCGAGCCTACTAATCAGATATGTCATTGCCATGTGTCATTTCTGTTAATTTCGCATGGCCAGTAGCCACGGTGTCTATTGGCAACGTTCAGCTCCTCACAGCATCGTTTTCGCCATTATGATACTCCGCCGGTGCTCTTATATGTGCACCGATCGAGCGTTCGTCCGCAACGTTTTGCCTCACTCTTGGGGTTCCCTATATCGACTGCATGTCTCTCCCAGTGTCACAAGCTGTTGCAGGCATCCTAGCGAACAACTACGTGTCTCGTACGTACAGATCCACTGTTTGTCCGTTTATCTATTCTCATTGCCCTCGTAGTTATAGTCATCACTGCCGTCGGGTATGATTACAGTGAGCAACCATAATCTTTCATCTCCACACGCTAAACAAGCTAAATACGATTAGTCCTCACGTTTTCGGGCGAGGTATGCTCCATGCCGCTGATATGATACGTAAGGCTCGGTTGTTGACACGCCTTTCAGATACAACATATTTGGGTGACTAACATACTCTCCGTGTCAATGATGTGTCCTAATGTGGTCGTAGAACAAGCATTGGACATGGGTTTCTACGCTGTTCGTCATTGTATGCATCTTTCCATGTCTATGATGTCGATCCTAGTTGAAATATTACCCTTACTTAGGTTCGTTACTTTGGACTATATAGCGCCATGTATGTCTATTTCTTCCACAATATGCGGTATTGATTAATCTGATTCATGTATCAGGTTTCATTCTGTCTGTGCGTACAACCTCAAAGGTCTCACGTTGTTTTATCTGACCCAATATGATCAAAAGGGGGGAGTTCTTTTCTTCCCGGGCCTGCGATTGTAATTCATTTTATTTACGTGGATCAGAAGTATTACTCACAAATTTTGAAATGTAGACGTATGTGTTCATGTTTCATACCTAAACTCGTGATCGACAAAATATGTCCACATAGATGTGAGTGCATGTAGTTGGCTCCTGTATTCACATTGATCGATGCCATTTCGAAGGCAAAGTAATTTATCTTTTTGCCGGCTGGGGCTTCTGCATATTTATGTTTGCGGCAGACGGTGAGACTTTACATTCTCTCCTAATAAAATGAATTACATATGGGCATTCCATGTTCAGTAGTGATGATCCTCCGCGTGTGGGCAATGTATAACCGATCCAAACCCATCCTCGCTGCACTTCTCACAATCTTTGCTGTGGAAGTGATTTCGTTTTTCATCTTTTTTGGAATCCGGAGCGCTCGACTTTACGTTGGCCCTGTCGGTCAGTTGTCGTTGCATTGCATGATGCACAACTAATACAGTTATCTGCCAGCGGGTACGGCTCAAGTGCTCCAGTATTCCACTTGTGTGGTGGAAGGCGATTCTTCCAATGTCTTGCATGAAGTCTCGGACGCCTTTCATATCATGCTCGGCACGCTTATGTGTCTTCTTACAGCCATTCTATTCATCAACGAGATGCTTCTGGTACACAAACTAAAGGGAAAATTAGGGCTCAACTGTTACATGGAACGTCTCGTGGCTGAGGGGATGATCTACTTCATCCTGTACGTTTGTTTTTCGTCTTGTCATGATACTATCGTCACACTGCTGTGAACAGGATCCTGCTTTCCTCAGTCCTCAACGTATTGGTCAGCGCAGGATCCATTCTACCAAGCGGATGGAAGATTATACTGGATGGCCCGCTACAGCATATACCACCCACAATTCTAGTTCCCCGATTTGTCTTGAGTCTGCGGGAGCTTCATGAACGCCGACTTCAACGAGAAAGCACCATCGATACAGCGTTCGGTTTGGCTCGCGAATCTGCGTGGGATGTGAGTGCGAGTGAGGTCATGTTTCGAGGTATTGTGGAGGATGAAGACGGGGGGAAGGGGGATGAGGTGGAGATGGAGGAGTGGAATGTGTCGCACGTTTAGCAAGGTATGATGAGCCCGCTAAGATAGCATTTGTTATTTATGCACCCAGGTCACTTGCTGATGTCCTTTTGTGCAGAGCCTTTTCAGCTGTCTTCCTATCTTGTGTCGTCGCACATGTGGTCGATAATTGCCTATGCTACTGCCAGTCACTAAGCATTGCGGGACTCGAGCTCCCTCCTCGTAATATGGACGCTGAGTCCTTCAATGATCAACGGGGAGCTCAACGGACGAAGCGCTGCAGGTGACACAAAAAGTAGATCGCCCGGTACCATGGATTAATGAATGGTAGTTCAGATCTTGTATTTGCAGCGCCATCAGCTAGTAAATGCGCATCGTCTAATCTCCGACTTTTGTCAGGTCATGTGCGTGATCGACGGTCTGCTCATCCACAAGATTGCGGCGCGTAACCTCGTACTAAGGGCTGGTCACCGGATTACTACACACCTAGGCTGAGTACACCAGGTGTTCTTGCGTTGCGTGCAGGTATTACCACCACTTGTTGCACCAAATCGTTTGGGTTTCTATGTATGTAAGCCCATTCCTTCCCTCAACATTCATCGAGTTTCTTGGCTGGAAAAGCGACATCCCTGAGAGCTTGTTGGGCGGGATCTGTGGATTGGTCTTGCTAAGTCTAACGGACACTTTGACCTAACCATACCAATAACGCCAATTCGCCGGTCCCGCAACCTGCAACTTCATCATGATCGGGCATTTTTAGGTTGTCGTGGCTCGGCAGGTTGTATTCATTGAAAGAAACACTGGAGGGCACGCCGAGCCAAGTATTCTTTTGACTCAAGATGACGCGGCCATCGTTTCGCAGACACGATCTGTCTGCGGGAGATCTGAATAAAAGCGAGACGGTGATACATTGTTGATGGACGTACGAAAAGGTTTCATGGTGGGTTTATTGGCGCGATAGTGTGCTGTTGGCAGGAAAAGGCGTCGTGTATTCAAATCATCGACAGGTGGAAGAATTTCAGCCAACAAAAAAAACCGGTTTATCATCCTCCTTACCAATAGGTGCTAAGCCGTCTCTTTTTTTTCAAGTGAGTGGGTTCGTTTCAGTCAGGTTTTTCGAGATGGGCACAATACGATTCGTTCATGTGACGGATCCATGTCGACACAAATGCTTGTTGAAAAAGCCCGTCAATGCCAAATCCCCGTGTGATACAATACGCATGTACACGGGGCTATTGGGAGTGATAACCATTCATGTGCTTGGATGCACCTTTCCAGATCATACTATTCATCCCTGCGCCTAGTGTGATCATAATATATAGACGGATGCAAGCAAGAAAGCTCTGTAGAGTTGAGTACCAAGCGCCGCAACAGCGTCTGAGATGGTCCAGGGGGTGGTACGAGCTCTAACGCGAACGGCCCAATCACTGTAATCTGCCATTCCACCCAGCTGAACGAACGATATCCGTATTAGTCAGCAAGTGTGACGAACAGATACCTAGTAGTGCACGAAAGAAACAAACATACGCAATAAAGCAAATCATGCCCTCCCTTGCGAAATGCATCAAGTAGCGGTTGACCTCTGGATGTTTCGTCGCCTTGAACATTAGAAGTTACTCCTGCATGATACGTCCCATGGCATTCGTCGGGCCTGCACGGGTGGAGATGGTAAATGCGTGGGAAAACTCAGAGGCCTCTTTTTATCCCCTTCCTATGACGATGTCTGGTCTTCCGAACGACGACCACCACAACACGCCGTCGCCGCATTGATCCCTGTCTGCGACTGTCCAATCTCATGTACGTGTTTGAAGACTTACACTTGGTCACATTGGACGGTTTATGCATTTGCCCTTTGTTCGACCCCTCAATGCCATCATTTCTGGTCCAACCGCGGTTGGACCCATCTTCGCCGTATCACAAAGCCCCCTCGCGGACAGCGCCGAGTTCTATGAACGCTTTCTTCTGGCCCGGATATCGCCCCACGCGTGCTTACTCCTGTCAACACCCCACACGACGTGGATGGTGAGGATCTCATCAACTATTTGCAAACCCAACTGGCGCAAGTGGATGCGCAATGCATCGAAGTCGACTCTGATGTTTTTTTGTGCGCGCGTGGTCCTGATCGCCCCTCGTGCCAGTTTTGGGCCTGTCGTTCAGTGCGTCGTGTTGCGATTGGCTAAGGGGATGGACCCCTCTAGCAGTTGCTCCCTATAGTACGCCCCACTTTTTGTGATCATCGTCGTCGTGCCGTCATTTATATAACAGTCGAGGTGGGCAGAGGACGCGTGCACCCGCGAGATCCGTCTGACGACTCGTTTTAGGTTCACAAAGGCCCTCTACTTCACTTTACACGATAGAGTCGTACAGGACTACGTTCGTTATCTCACATAGACCATTTCTCACTCTTGTCTACATAGTACGCTGGAACGGTTGCGGAGACAGGTTTAGCCCAGGACGGTAAAGCGTGTGGCAATCGTGAAGTTTCAGGTCCGCCCAGAATAACTGGCCTAGGTTTCAGCGTATAGTTTCCGCTTATCGCAACGTGGAGTCGTGATGCGATGCGTGGTCCACTAGATGAGCTACGACTCCATGAGATAGGACAGCACATCGTCAAACGGTCTACGACCATGACGAACGACCAGGTCTGATACTATACCAACTAGCTCTGACCGATGCGGGGATGTTCGCACCACAGATCACCTTTATCTGAAGTCACAGGCCTCCATACGATGCATGACATTGTGTTTATGGGAGTGAAAAATCGGGTCAGCACGATGGCAGAGAAATATGCAAAGCGAACCTTGGACTCGGAGAGAGTGTGCCCCGTGTTCGGATGAGTGGCAAAAGACCCTTCCTGAATGATTCAAGTTTGGAGGTGCGTGACGTCCATTAATTTATTGGCTGATATGCCGCGTTAGGAGATATTCCGAAGGGCACATCGAAATCGAACGAGTTGTCTTTCTTTTTCTCGGTCATGGCGGTAAGAAACGCTGGTTTATTGCATCGTACGTTTTCGTGTCTAACTTCGTTTCGTGGTATTCTAGACTTGCGGTGAATGTCCCTAGTCTAGGTCAACGAAACACCGTCACTGTTCTTCATCCATTATCCCCCAATGAAATCAACTCGACGAATCAGCGTATTCCCTCGCCTGCTCATACCGAACAACTCTGTCGTTCGTTCTCGATCTCTGGGTGCACCCTCTCGTATCTGGATTCTTCCGTCAAGGTCTCGGTAACCGCCATCCGTCTCCCGACTCTACTGATGATTCCGATGACGCAAAAGGAGCGTACCATTCCTTCTGCCCCAAGCTTTCAAGGCGCCGGTGAGCGTCAAATATCCCTCAAACAATAGTCGTATACAGGTTGAGGTATGGGCTCGGAACGTAGCGTGGATTCATGCAGGCGTCCATGTAAATAACATGTCTCATCCCCCCGATCATGCCGCCTTTTTTTCTTTTATATAATCACTCAACCTATACTATGCTGTATAGTAGATCTGCGTTGTCTACGCATCTCACAGTGAAGCATCCGCCCGCATTCGTGAGACTTGAGTACCACGTCTTGAAAGTACACCAATTCGAGTGGCATGGGTGTCTACCGGGTCGGACTCGAACCGTCGACGAGTCGGTCATTTCGGTTGTTGATTCATGTTGTGTTTGGCCGCGCAATATCCATCCGTCCGCTGTCTCCGTTTCTTTCTTTCAGCGTGAGCGAACAACCACAGTACAGCTCTCAGATACTATGCAGGGGAACGAACTCAGAGACAAATTTGAACAGTTCAGGATTCTTGTTGTCGGTCGGGCCAACGCAGGAAAAACAACTATTCTTAAGCGAATCTGCAACTCTACCGATGATCCAGTGATCTTCGACACGCAAGGCAACGTAGTATGATTTTTTCCCGCTGGATTCAATCTCGCATAACGCTGACGATGTACGAACAGGTGGATCCTGCGCAGGTCAAAGAATCGAAGGGGGTGAGAACAACCGGAACTGTGTCTTTCAGAGCCCAGACCCATCTGATGTATTTTAAGCGCGGTATCCACAACATCGAACATGAAATGGTCTTCAAAAGTAACCCAGGCTTCATCTTCCATGATTCAGGAGGATTCGAAGCTGGTGGCACGAAGGAATTAGACCAGGTGAAGAAGTTTGTCACCGACCGCGCAAAGACAGTTTACCTCAAGGAACGGATCCATACTATATGGTACACATATGTGATGACACCCATCATATGCTAAAATATCTCTTGCTAAACAGGTATTGCATCCCAATGGACCAGTACCACCGGGCTGTTCTGGCTGCAGAGGAAAGGTTTTTCAATGAATGTGATACAGGAAGTGGTAGGTGTGATCTACCTACTTCTGTTTTATCCTGATAACTGCCCAACTGTAGTACCTGTGGTGGTTGTGTTCACAAAATGCGATGCACTGAGGGCTATAGCACATAGTAGACTTACACCAGATGAAAGGAAACTATCCCGAGAAGCAATGCTGGCCAGGGTCAAGGAGGATGTAGACAAGATGCTAGAAAACAACACTGCATGGGGGAAATTGAAAGCCAAGAAGTATCCTCCTAAAGAATGTGTGCATCTACAAAGTATGTATAATTGTCTTATTTACTGTAGCTCTGTTCATCTTTTTTTTTATTGAGACATGGACAAGTCTGAAGATGGATGGCAGGCTCTCATGGAAAAGACTATGGGAGTCTTAAATGAGGAAGCTATGCAGATGCTGCTTGCCACCACTCAGCATTCTAACATAATGGTCTATATCAAGTATGCTATTGAAGTGTGGGTGTTGGTAGTTTGATAAATGGTTTGGAAGATACTAACATGAAACATTGTTTTATTTGCAGTGAGCTAGTACCAGCCATTGTTCAGAAATATGGCTCAAACTCACCCTTTGGAGATGAAGAGCAAAAGAGATTGATTGATAGCATCCAGGAATGGTTTCCATATACTAGGGTAAGGTTGTTTTTCATTTTAAACAATACAATATATGATGGTGTGTTATTACATATAGGATGTGAGTGGGATTCTGATTGGGGAATCCACAGCAGTGTTCATTCTTGTCCCTTTCTTGCACTTTTATTGTAGGGGGTAAGTGGTCTGATTTTCATTGGGGAATGTGTAAGCAGTGCTCATCCTTGTCTTTCTCTCACACTCTCATTTGTAGATGGTAGGTGGTCTGATTTTCATTGGGGAATATGCAGCAGTGCTCATCCATGTCTCTCTTTTGTGCTCTCATTTGTAGTGGGTAAGTGGTCTGATCTTCATTGGAGAATTTGCAGCAGTGTTCATCCTTCTCTCCTCTTGCACTCTCATTTGTAGGGGGTAAGTGGTCTGATTTTCATTGGGGAATTTGTAGCAATGCTCATTCTTGTCTCTCTCTTGTATGCTCATTTGTAGTTGGTAGGTGGTCCAATTTTCATTAGGGAATTTGCAGCAGTGCTCACCCTTGCTTCTCTCTTGCACTCTCATTTGTAGAGGGTAAGTGCTCTGATTTTTATTTGGGAATGTGCAGCAGTGCTTATCCATGTCTCTCTCTTGCACTCTCATTTGTAGTGGGTAAGTGGTCTGATATTCATCAGGGAATTTGCAGCAATGCTCATCCATGGCTCTTTCTTGCACTCCCATTTGTAGAGGGTAGGCAGTCTGATTTTTATTGGAGATTTTGCAGTAGTGCTCATCATTGTCACCCCCTTGTACTCTCATTTGTAGGAGGTAAATGGTCTGATTTTCATTGGGGAATTTGTGGCAGTGCTCATTCTTGTCTTTCTCATGTACTCTCATTTGTAGAGGGTAGGTGGTCTGATATTGATTAGGGAATTTGCAGCAGTGCTCATCCTTGTCTCTCTTTTACACTCTCATTTGTAGGAGGTGAGTGGTCTGATCCTCATTGGAGAACTTACAGTAGTGCTCATTCTTGTCTTTCACTTGTACTCTTGTTTGTAGGAAGTAAGTGGTCTGATTCTCATTAAGTAATTCATGGTGGTGCTCATCCTTGCCTCCTTCTTGCATTCTCATTTGTAGACAGTAAGCAGTCTGATTCTCATTGGGCAATTCACAATAATGCTCATCCTTGTCTCTCTCTTGCACTCTCATTTGTAGGCAGTAAGTGGTTTAATTCTTATTGAGCAATTTACAATGGTGCCCATCCTTGTATCCCTCTTGTGATCTCACCTGTAGGCAGTAAGTGGTCTGACTCTTATTGAGCAATTTATAATAGTGCTCATCCTTGTCTCTCTCTTATACTCTTGTTTGTAGGCAGTAAGTAGTCTGATCCTCTTCAAGCAACCCATGGCAGTTCTCATCCTTGTCTTCCTCTTGCACTCTCGTTTATAGGAGGTAAGTGATCTCTTTCTCACTGGGAATTCATAAGAGCTTTTTATGCAAATTTTTATTTATTTATACCCAGATTGTGAGTGCTTTCTTCCCTTGTACATTTAATACAAACTGATCATTTATTCCTTTGTCACAATTTGCTTTGATTAAATTGGTGTTTTATAAAGGATGTAAGTCATCATATATTTAATATTCATGTCTTTTCAATTCTTATCATTTTTTCAGGATGTAAGAGTATAATTTTTTCTTGTGCTATCATGAATTGTTGATGTTTTCTTCCTTTTGTAGAGGGTATGTTACACAGTTTTCACCAGAATTGTTTAGATACAGTTGAACATTATTCTTCAAGGTTACACAGCATTCCAGGGTATGTTTACTCTCATATTTTGTTTATTTTATACTAACTCTGTCTAACAATTAGACAATAAAGGTTGATGGAAAATTACTTAGGAAAAGATCATGGGTATGATTGATGGTTGATTTAATCAATACTCTAACTTTCTAAGAATACAGACCCCTTTCAATGGATGGAAACAAGCATTGAAGATAGGCATTGGTATTGTTTATTTAAGTACCTTATAAGTTTCTCCTGACAAACTCAATCTATATATAGTCACTGTTCTCATTTTGGAGCATTCCTTTTTTCTTGGAGAACAGAATATTGAAGAGCCATTTGCAACAGCTGCAAAGGTGTACAAGACCTCTGGCATATCTGTCAGAGCTAACAAGGCTCTGAAAGAATTTCACCCTCAATATGACTCTAGAGATGAAAGAAAAATGTGTCATCTCCTTATGAAGATAGTTTCCCAGCTTATTATCTGTAAGTTATGAGAATTTCTATTTGCAACTTTGATTAATGATTTCATAGCCAAGAATAGTGGCCATTAATATACAACATCTATCATCATCAAAGGTTTCATTGGTACAAATTGCTTTGTAAAGTAAACTGGGTAGTTGTGTGATATTGTACAATCAGTGTTACAGTTTTCCTACGTTCCCACCCTATTAACGACTAAGTCAAGACGGTATCCTTTTTCCTAGTATCCCCCGTCTTTCCACCTTGGTATACGATTAGATCTTTCCCTTACTCTTGTGTTCCCGACCTTAGGATAACGCTTGTCTCCTAGGTCGTCTTGTATTACGGGCAACGTGCCCTACACGTGTT
>JBBPJT010000773.1:0-15160 GCA_038088895.1 Xerocomus potaroensis
TAGTAAGGTCAACACTCATCCCATCGTACCCCCCCTCTCTCCCCTCTCTTCCTCCGTGACCTGCCCCTTTCAGCAGATCTCTGTTGACCTTATCTCTGCTCTTCCTCCATTGGGCACTGTTGATTCTGTCTTGGTCATGGTCAACCATGGACTTAGTAAGGGGGTCTTTTTCATCCCTTGCTCCAAATCTGTCAATGCAGCAGGTATTGCCCACCTCTTCTACACCAATGTCTTCCCCCATGTAGGCCTGCACAACCAAATCATCTTGGATAGAGGACCACAGTTCGCCTCAGCCTTCGCTCGAGAACTCGCCTGATTACTTCAATATGATGTCACTCTGTCATCTGCCTATCACCCACAAACAGATAGGTGTTACGCGAACGTAGTAAAGGTGGAAGCGACGAACACTTTAAGAGATGGGAATCTCTAGTCGACTTCGGATCGACCTTAGAGATGACTCGGAAACTAGGAAACTACGTTTGATTGCGTAGAACTAGCTTAGTCTACAAGTACATGTCGCTAGGGTATTTATACAAGTCCTACCGCGAACGGACCAAGCTATGCTCAGCTAAAACGAGAAACGTTGGGGTGGGGCTAAGGGTTATCGTGGGAAGAATGGGGGACACAAGGTCGTCAACAGATGACTAAGCCTAGAATGAAAATAGCGTCCAAGGGAAAAGTGATAGAAGGTGACATAAGCAAGGATGTGATCGAGACGATAGAAAGAAAAAGATCAACCGTAACAATAGGGAAACGGAACAGGTGAATCAAGAACTAGAGACCTATCTCTGCTTATTCTGCCAAGAACAACCAACCAGATGGATAGATCTCCTTCCAATGGCACAATTCACACATAATTCCTCTGTTTATTCCATCACCAAACAAACTCCGTTTTCTCTAATCCTTGGATATGAACCACAAGCTTACCCACCCCTAGGCAAAACGTTCATTCCAGCTCTTACTGAATGACTTATCTGGCTTGATCAAGCCCGAAAGGAAGCACTCAGCGCATATGAAATGGCGCAACAATATATGAAACAATGAATAATGAACAACTTCTGCCCATGGAAGGTTGGCGATAAGGTGTGGTTAGATGCACGAAATCTCTGCCGAAGTACCCCCTGGTGGAAATTAAATCCCTTACATGAAGGACTGTTTGAGATAACAAAAGTGGTTTCCCCTGTTTCATTCCAACTCCAGCTCCCTGCTAAATGGAGAATTCATAATACATTCCATGCTTTCCTTCTTTCAACATATCGAGAAACTGCAGAACATGGGAAAAATGTATTGCGCCCTCCCCCTAGAGAAATAGACAGAGATGAAGCATGGGAGATAGAGCGAATATTACAGCATAAGGGAAACATAAAGACTCGGCGATATTTAATCAAATGGAAAGGATATTCCCATGCCGAGAATACCTGGGAACCAGAACAGAATTTAGGCGGTGCACGGACTGTTACGTTTTATTCCCTTGATACCCCTTTTCTTGATTATCTTTCCCTGATCTTTCCTTTCTTGAATGAATGATTACCTTTCTATTGTCTTGTCTTTCTTTCTCATGATTCAGACGCTATTTCCGTTCTAGGCATAGCTTCTTATATGCCTCGTGTTCCCTTTCATCTCCATTGATTGATGGTTGCCTAGTTACCTTGGTTATGACTCGACATGACTCCAGATGAGTCATTCCGCAGTAAACACCGCTTGGTCCGTGCACCGTCTTGATACTTACTTAAACCTTCGTGCACTGTACCATAAACTCTAAGTAGAATCTCCCTTGTATCTTCTGACCTACCAGTCAATCGATCCATTGGTTTCTCTCGACGTCTTGCTCTGCACCTCATCAGATGGTCTACTTCACCGATATCTTGATCCAAGACCTCCAGCTTGTGAGGCATTGATACTTTGATCCAAGACCTCCGGCTTGCGAGGCATTGATACCTTCAGTGCGAAGGCCCAAGAACCTGATCCCCTTTTCAAGGGCTACGCTCGTCCTTACCCAGGCCAAGCGTAACAAAAGATTCTACTTCTTCTAGATAGCGCCACCATCATTGTGTGTGCCACCCTCCCCTCACCATTGCCCACCGAAACCCCCAAAACTTCCCCAACCTCTTCGCTGCCTATTGAGGCCAGCGTACCCCTACCTCTCCCACTCCAGAAGAAGAAGCTACAGATACTGAGACTTCAACTAACGAAGATCTCAGCTTAGAACCCCCTGATCAGATAACGGTTGCATTGAGTCAATTGTTTTCTCAGATATCTTCGCCATCCACTGCTCTTCCCCCTTCTCCAGTACAACCCTTTCCTCCCCTCCCCGCATACCTAACCGCCCCTATCCCTCTTCCAATGACGAGCCAACAGAAACCTGTTGAGCTTCACCTCAACACCCCTGATGAATATGACAGATCCCCCTCCAGAGCAGCAGACTGGCTTAGTAATGTACAAATGTACCTTCTAGTCAACAAAGAAGTGTACAACAACAATGATAAGAGGGTTGCATTTGCACTCTCATATATGAAGAAAGGATCCGCCTTAACCTGGGTCACTGTGGTCCAAAACCAGGCGTTAGATGCCCAATCTTTTGGGGCTTTTACAGATTTTGTTACGAAGTTCAAAGCTGACTTCGAGCATTCAGATCAGAAACACCAGGCACTGGGATGGCTTACAACCTACCGCGTCCAAAAGAACAAGAACTTGACTGGATATATTAACCAGTTCAAGATGAAAGCCGTGCAGGCAGAACTAAATGAAACCTCTGACTCAGCAGTACTTATTTCGTACTTTGCTGCTAGAATCCCCCCTTCCCTGATGCGATGAATCCAATCTATGGATACCATCCCAACTAAGATTACTGAATGGTATATGAAGGCCATTCATTTCAAGACCCAATAGGACCGTGCAGACCGAATTGAAAGGCTGCATTCCTGATCCTCCCCCTCTACCTATGTACCACCTTATCGACGAACCTCCACCTCAACATCCACTCCTCGTGATCCAAACACAATGGATGTAGATCGGCTGACTACTGAACAAGCTGCCGAATATAGGAGAAAAGGCCTTTGTTTCAATTGTCGAAAGCAAGGACATATCTCTAGAGATTGTCCAGATCGTCAGCGACAACCAGAAAGGAAAGAAATACAAAAGGTAGAAGTAAAGGAGGGACCAAGAGATGAAGAGAATGCCGATGAAGAGATGGTGGGAAGACTTTCCACTCGTCTTTTTGAACCACAGGGTTTTTAGACGGGAGGACTGTATTGACATCAGTACCCTCCATTTCCAAGGTTACCTGCTCCCCTGTATTTGTAGCAGAGCGACAATCAAAGTCGCTTAGATTGCCAATCCAACTTATTGCTACTACCAGAACCTTGAAAACCGTCGATACTTCAGCTCTTATAGACTCTGGAGCTGAAATTTCCTGTATCGACCACCACTTCGCTCAGAAACACAAGATACCCCTTGAACGACTTGTTCGCCCATTAATCGCAAGGAACGCTGACCAGTCACACAACACAACTGTTCGCTTTTCCACGACTCTCTATATGAAGATTGGCAAACAAACACAGAAGGTCAAGTTCTATGTCATGAACTGCAGACACGAAAATGTTATCCTTGGGGCCCCATGGCTTGAACGAATGAACCCAGTCATTGACTGGAAGAAAGGAACAGTCACTTTAGATGAATCCCTCGATAAATCTCTAGATCTCTACCTCGAACATGTAGGAACACATGCTTCCTATCTCTCCAAAGGAAAACCAACGAAGGAATCCCCTCCTCTAGAACATATTATCCTCGACGACTTAGAAGTTGAAGGATTGAACCAGTATCTCAATAAAGAAACTCCTGAATGACTAGTTGACCAACAACTAGATTTCTACACCATTTCCACCCTTCATTGCATGAAAGGGCGAATGGTCATAAAACTGCAGATTTCTAGGATTGTAGCAAGGCTGACCCAGTCTACCGAATTAGCTATCGCTGCTGAAAAAGCAAAACCAAAAGCTACACTTCCAACCGAATACGAAGAATTCACTTCTGTCTTTTCTAAAGAAGCGACGGAACATGTTCCCCCATCTCGACCCTACGACCACGCCTTGAATATGAAGGAGACTTTTATCCCAAAGATCTCCAAGATATATCCTCTTTCCCCAGATGAACGACAAGCCACTGATGATTTCATTGATGAACATCTTCAAATGGGCAAAATCCGCCCATCAAAATCTCCACAAGCATCTTCCTTCTTCTTTGTAAAGAAGAAAGATGGCAGACTCCGCCCCTGTCAGGATTACCGATATGTCAATGAACATACAGTTCATGACGCTCACCCCCTTCCCCTCATCTCTGATCTCATCTCTAAGCTCAAAGAAGCCTCTCATTTTACGAAGTTTGATGTGCGATGGGGATACAACAACGTCTGCATCAAAGACAGCGATCAATGGAAAGCTGCCTTTATCACTCATCGCGGACTCTTTGAACCGACGGTCATGTTCTTTGGCTTGTCAAATTCCCCAGCAATGTTTCAACGTTTCATGAACGATTCCTTCCGAGATATGATTGCCGAAGGATGGCTCATCATCTATATGGATGACCTCCTTATCTTCTCAGACGACTCAAATGAACACGAACAACGAACAAAACGTGTTCTCCAACGAATGAAAGAACTTGACTTGTACTTGAAGTTAGAAAAGTGCAAGTTCAATGTCTCCAAAGTAGAATACCTTGGAATGATTATCAAGAATGGCGAACTTGCCATGGATCCTGTTAAACTAGCAGGAATCCAGGATTGGCCAACGCCTAAATGAGTACGAGATGTGTGATCCTTTCTAGGATTTGTGAACTTTTACTGACAGTTTTTGTTACGGTCGGCCATTTTACTCTGTATATTTTCGTGCTTACGTCTCTGTGATTCTATCGTTTTCCTTCGGACGTTATTCCCCTTCTAGGCTTAGTCATTCGTTGACTACCTCGTGTCCCCCTCGTGTCCCCATAACTCCCACGTTCTACCCTTTGCCCTACCCCAACATTCCTCTTTTGTCTTAGTATAGCTTGGTCCGTTCGCCGTAGGGCTGGGTATAAATACCCCGACGACATGTATTTGTAGCTCTAAGCTAGTTCTACGCAATCACACGTAGTTCCCTAGTTTCCGAGTCATTCCTAAGGTCAATCCGAAGTTGACTAGGAGTTCCCTCTGTTTCCCCTCGCTTCGTCCAAAGACTACGTTCGGCGTAACAGTTTTTACCCCATTTCTCCAATATCGCCCGACCTCTCCTTGATCTAACTAAGAAATCCCAACCATGGGAATGGAAGGAATGACAGCAAGATGCCTTCGATACACTCAAAAAGATGTTCCTCTCCCAACCAGTCCTCCAACTCCCCGATTATTCGAAACCCTTTGCTATTGCCACAGATGCCTCTCTTTATGCTTCTGGTGGTGTCCTCCTTCAAACAGATACCAATGGTGCTTGGCACCCTTGTGGTTATTTGTCCCAGATGTTCTCTTCTGCCGAATGAAACTATGATGTATATGATCGTGAACTTCTTGCGATCATTCACGCCCTTTCCACTTGGAAACATTTCCTTCGCTGATCCCCTCATTCTGTTCAGGTCTTCACTGACCATAAGAATTTAACATACTTCTGCCAACCACAGAAACTGAATCATCGTCAAGCTTGCTGGTTACTTGACCTTGCCGACTATGATCTCCAATTGACTCATGTCACTGGATGGAATCTCACTGTCCCTGATGCTTTATCTCGACGCCCTGATCATCTCCCAGACAACCCTACTGACAACGAGAACGTCACCCTCCTCTCCCCGGATCTCTTTGTCTCTCTCATTGATACTGAGTTGTCCCAGAAAATTGCCAACTCTTCCTCCTCCGATCCGATTGTCCTTGATTCCCTCCATGCACTTGCAGGCGAAGTTCCTGCTCATTTTCGAGCCTGCCTCTCCGACTGGAAATATGATGCTGGTGTTTTGACATATCAGAACTGGGTATATGTTCCCAATGACCTTTCCTTTTGTTGCGAGGTTGTTGCCCATTCTCACGATCATGATGCCGCTGGCCACCCTGGCATACTGAAAACTCGTCAAATGGTTGCCTCTGAATTTTGGTGGCCAGGCCTTGCCGTGTTCGTTTGTAATTATGTCGAAGGGTGTGCCCTTTGTCAACAGAACAAGGCAAACACCCATCCTACGATCCCTCCCCTCCTCCCTATTCCCTCCTCCTGCACTTGTCCCTTCCAGCAGGTTTCCTGTGATTTAATCACTGATCTCCCCATCTCTGATGGTTTTGATTCGCTTTTGGTCATGGTCGACCATGGCCTTACTAAGGGGGTAATCCTTTGCCCTACTAAGAAAATGGCTACCACCGAGAACATCGCCGCACTATTCTTTAAGAAGGTCTATTCATACTTTGGCCTTTATGATAAGATCATTTCCGATAGAGGCCCTCAGTTTGCCTCCTCCTTCGCAAAGGAACTTGGACGTATCCTTGACTACGATCTCTCTCTCTCCACAGCATATCACCCACAAACCGATGGAGAGACGGAACGTGTAAACCAAGAAGTTGAAACATATTTGCGGATCTACTGCAGTAGCAATCCCACTTCTTGGGTGGAGAATATTACATTTGCTGAGTTTGCACATAATCACCACCCTCATTCCGTCACCTCCAAATCTCCATTCTTCCTTATGATGGGTTATGAACCCCGCTCCCTTCCTTCTATCCTTGCTGAATCAGACCTCCCTGTAGTCGAAAAATGCCTTCGACTTCTCACCTTCGCTAGAAATGAAGCCCTGGCTGTGCACGAACTCGCCCAGCAGGTCATGAAATCACGAACCACAAAGAACTTCACACCTTTCCAGAAGGGCGATAAGGTGTGGCTAGAAGCACGGAACCTACAACATTCCGTACAGAACCCGAAATTCGCCCCAAAAAGAGAAGGACCCTTTACTATTACACAGGTCTATTCTCCCCTTTCCTACCAACTCCGACTCCCGATGACATGGAAGATACACCCCGTGTTTCACGCTTCTCTCTTATCGCCCTATCGCGAAAATAGTGTACATGGCAAGAACTTCCTGAAACCACCCCCTAACCTTATTGCATCAGAAGAGCAATTCGAAATTGAGTGGATATTAAAACATTGCGGTCCGCTTAATAACCGTTCCTACTTGATCCGATGGAAGGGTTACCCACTGGAAGATGACTCATGAGAACCAGAACGGAATTTGAAAAATGCCAAGAGAATTCTGGTGGCTTATAAAAAGGCCCATTCTAAGACGTTCGGTTCCCAAACAAAAATCTGAAACTAATCTGCCATGTCCTCTCCCAGTAATACCATCTCTCTCCCCTATGACTTTTCTATCATCACTCGTTCCCCTTACGCTGATGTACTCGTTTCTATTGAAGAAACCATGTTCAAAGATCTCCAACGTAACTTTGAAAATTCCAGATTAGCTGTTGCACTTGACACCTATTTTGATGAAGATTCCCTCCTCGGAAATATGTTGAAAGCATATAATCAGTGCGCCGCGCTCATCACCATTTCTAACATTTATGAGCAAGAACCTTTACCTCTTTGTGATACCCCTTCTGCCTTCTCCACCATTTCTCTTTGTCTTGCTGTTCTACAACACCATCTGATTGGAGCGTTCCATCAGTTAGGCATGACCGAGATTGTAGATGATCTTGACTTCTCCCTAGAAAGACAAACAAGAGCCCTTCGCAATCAAGATGGATCTCAATGGTCCATATCTCCCCCTGCCATTCCTATCCCTCCCTCTACTGTCACCTCTACCCTATCCGCTAGTTCTGCACCAATGACACCAAGAGAGGAAGCTATGTTTCAACAGACGATGGATCGCATTGAGCGAGCACGAGTAGCAGAATGACTACAGACTCAAACAGGTCCAGTCCTATCTCCCAGTCACCCCTAATACTCTTGAGCATGCTTCTTTTGTTGATGTCTCGGACATCTAAAGAGGAACTACCAGTTATATGAATGTCCTCACTGTCAACAATACGCTCCTGGACATCGCCCATCTTTTTGCCCAGCCACTAGACGTTCTCCCCCTTGATCCCCCTCCACTTCGTCCTCCTCCTCTCGCCATAGTAGACGCTCCCCTTGTACTACCTCCTGATCTTCTACTCTGTCATCAGTTCAATCTTATCACCCAGCTCCCGAACAGATACTTACCGAAATGTCGAATCAAGTACTGTTCACAATTCGTGAATCCACTCACACGATTGAACAGGCGACTCAGCAGGTGCAGAGTGCCATTGACGTTGTCAATCAACAGATCACAGATATTGAACAAGAAACAAGTCCCACCCCTTCTGATGTGGCAGATGCAGGATGGGGAACTCCAGCCTGGAAAGACGAACTTCCAACTTTGGTCAGATCATCAACCCTATCCACGGTGTCATCCCTTACCCCATCCACCACTACGTCTTTCATTGACTACGTCACACCTCCCGACACTGATCCCACTGATTACAACAACCAGACCAATGATATAGGATATGGCAACATGACGAGCTCACCAGTTTATTCTTCTCTTCGTGAATTGTATTGAAAATACAGTGATTTTCATCGTACTAAGGGGGTAATGTTACGTTTTATTCCCTTGATACCCCTTTTCTTGATTATCTTTCCCTGATCTTTCCTTTCTTGAACGAATGATTACCTTTCTATTGTCTTGTCTTTCTTTCTCATGATTTGGACGCTATTTCCATTCTAGGCATAGCTTCTTATATGCCTCGTGTTCCCTTTCATCTCCATTGATTGATGGTTGCCTAGTTACCTTGGTTATGACTCGACATGACTCCAGATGAGTCATTCCGCAGTAAACACCGCTTGGTCCGTGCACCGTCTTGATACTTACTTAAACCTTCGTGCACTGTACCATAAACTCTAAGTAGAATCTCCCTTGTATCTTCTGACCTACCAGTCAATCGATCCATTGGTTTCTCTCAACATCTTGCTCTGCACCTCGTCAGACGGTCTACTTCACCGATATCTTGATCCAAGACCTCCAGCTTGTGAGGCATTGATACTTTGATCCAAGACCTCCGGCTTGCGAGGCATTGATACCTTCAGCACGAAGGCCCAAGAACCTGATCCTCTTTTCAAGGGCTACACTCGTCCTTACCCAGGCCAAGCATAACATGGACCTTGTTGAGACAATATAAAAAGGCACACTTACTGTAAAACTTTTCCCAACTCCACCATCATGCCAGCCACTCACAACACCTCACCTACTCCCCCCCCATCATACGCCACCCACCAGGTTCCTGCTATCTTCCCTATCCGCACCAATCTCCTACCCCCCCTTCCCCATCATCTAGTCTTTGCCACCATCTTGCAAGATGTGCCTTTGTTTATGCACATTATGGAATCCCCTCTGATGGATGCCATCATACACGATGCGTGTATGCTTTTCCTCACATTATGTACCTTTCATCTTGTGTTTAATGCCACTACCCCTTCTGATCGTCCCCCCATTTTGGCTGCTGAGGGCTCTACGCTGATGAGCCAAGCCAAATTACAACTCCTTGACCTCCTCTATCGCCTTGGATTGGGGTATGTAATTAATTCCCTCCCTTTCGAACTGATCGGGCCCATTGTCCATCCCTTCCTCTGGCATCTCCATCCCACTGTGTGGTACAACTACCTCCACACCAATGAGGCAATGGTTACTCATCAAACCATCAACACTCTCCCCTACTCATCCATTGTTCCTCCATCAGATTCCCCTATATTCTCTATCCACTTGTTGTCCGAGGCGACCACTCCTCCGACAACATCCCCTGTCATCCCTCCACTTCCCCCTCATCCCTCACCATCCTCTGATATCGAGAATATTCCCCTGCTCGTCGCATTAATTGAGAAACAAACCCCTCTCCCTATTCCACCCCCCCAACTACCTTCCCTTCCTCACCCCAACTCTCCCTCTCCATCTAGCTCCCCTAAGAAGACCAGGAAGGGGAAGAAAAAGGCCGTAATGACGTATGGCCTTCCCTCATTCCCTGCATACTTGTTACAGTTTTCTGACGTCTTAGGAGAACTATAACTTCGCTGAAGAACTACGGATCCCCTACCTTTCTCTCCCCGACATAATGAGTAGATGCCTTCGTCTTTGATCGCTTTCCGGCTATCTCGCTTACTCCTTTAGCTCGATGCCGTTTGTATTACCAAACACATACACGTGTTTACCATGAGGACTTCTTCTATTCTGCCTCATGGTCGTTCCTGTTACTAAGCTTACCTCGTGTAGAAGCCCAGGATTATGGGCATTCCCTTTCTAGGTCAACCCTTGTACCAGGGTTGAGGGTATTCCCTATATAGCGCTTAGTCAGCATGGTCTGTGCACCATAGCTGGTAGTATATATAGAGTAGCACTTCCTGTAGTATACCCTAAGCTTAATCTCACCGTTACTTCGTCTAAGTGTGGGCCTGTAACCTCTTGTGGTCTTCGCCTCATCCCGCTTGTTGAAGCCTTGAGGATCGTCTTCACGATTTCCTTCATCCCGGACTTCGTCCTTTGAGGGTCCACCAACATTCTCGCTTTCGCCATTATCGTTGTACTAGGGGCTGTCCTAGTTATCTCTGCCGCTCTTCTTGCCATTGTCATCACTTACCTCTACGTCTATCTGATTGTCGCCCTCGTCGTGTTCGCCATTCGAGGATATTGGCTCACGTCGTAACAATACTCTCTTTGCTCCGCAACCAAGAAGAAACAAGTACCCTTCACCTTCATCACCCCTACATACATCGACACACCAGCTGCCTCTTCGTCTATAATAGAACCAGTGTGGTTCTCTTATTGTGAATGGTGTGACAAAGTTGATACCCATCTTGGGATCTGGTGCCCCACTCATTAGTGCCCCTCTTGCTTGGTATATGGTGCAGGCCATGATTTGCACAACTGCCCACAAGCAGCATGTGTTTATTGCCAATGCCAACATTGGGGTCACCCCTGTCCATTATACAGATGCAGACCAGACAGATGCAACAAATGTTGCACTCTCCCATAGGGGGAATTATGCCTGAAGAGGATTCGTCGACAGGAGTTGGATGCGGAGCCAAATGATCTGGATGATGCTATTTACAACTTTCTCAATAAAGAATAAGTAAGGGTCAGTGCCCTTTATGCTACTGCAGACCTTATGTTATGGTTTTTGTCCGTATATAGTTTCATCTCTATGTGTTTTCATTTCCATCTGTCATATTTTATTTCACATTCTATTTCCGTTATCTTGGATGCTATTTCTTTTCTAGGATTACCTTTCATCATCCTTGTGTCCCCAAACTTTCCATTGGTAGCTTTTGGCCTTCCCCATAGTATTGCTCTTCCATGTTTAGAAGGCATAGCTTGGTCCGTTCGCCAAGTTGACTAGGTTAAATACCCCATGCATGTAACAGTATCACTAAGCTAGTTCTACACAATATCAGTGTAGTTCCTAGTCCTTCTAGTGTCACTTTTAAGGTCTCTGGGTTACTCTGGTGACTAGGTCTTCCATTTAACACAAGCGTAACACTCTGGCTTGTAAGGCATTGATACCTTTAGCATGAAGGCCCAAGAACCTGATCCCCTTTCAAGGGCTATGCTTGACCCTACCCAGGCCAAGCATAACAGAAACTATGGAACATGGGAGATTTGTTACGCTTGTTGTAGTACCAAGGGACCTTCTAGTCAGAGGAGTAACCCAAAGACCTTAGAAGTTACACAGGAAGAACTAGGAACTACACTGTATTGCGTAGAACTAGCTTATCGTTACTAGTACATGCGTGAGGTATTTATCCTACCTATTTGTGCAAACGGACCAAGCAGTGTCTACCTAATCTAGGTGACAAAACCATGGGGAACGACAAAAGGAGTTATGAATGGAAGTTGGGGACACGAGGATAACTCGAGGTTAGCCTAGAAAGGGAAAAGCGTCCAAGATAACGGAAATGAAAGCATAATGAAGATGAACTTATCAAAAGTAGAACTATGAATGAAAAACCGTAACATAAGGTCCGGCTTAGCTGAAAAGTCACCGACTTTTACTCCTTATTGAGAAAATCATACAATGCATCGTCTGGGTCGTTTGGCTCGGCATCCAACTCCTGACGCCTAACACGACGAGGACACAATTCCCCCCATGGAAGAGCCCAGCATTCGTCACACCTGTCTGGCCCACACTTGTATAAGGGACAGGGACGACCCCAATGCTGTCGTTGACAGTATACGCACGCTCCTTGTGGACAATTGTGAATATCGTGCCCAGCCCCATACACTGAACAGGAGGGACATTGATGCGTGGGGCACCAGATTCCCAGATGGGTATCGGTTTCGTTGCACCATTCGCAACGAGAGAACCAAGTGGGTTCAACGACAGACGATGAAGCAGCGGGAGTATCGATGTAGACGGAAGGAGCGGTCACCTTCTTAGAACGAAGGTTATACGATGGAGATGAAGGAAGACCATACGTCATTACTGCTCACTTCTTTCCTTTCTTCTTAGCCTTTTTAGGGGTTTTGGTTGGAGAAGGGGACGTTGAAAGGGGTAAGACAGGGGGAGGAACTGGAATGGGAGTTGAGTCATCATCGTTGAGAGGTACAAGGGGAGGGATATTCTCCTGGTCAGAAAAGGGGGATGGGGGAGAAAGGGGAGAGACTTCGGGGGTTTGCACAGGGGGAGTCGCTATCTCTGGTACTAATGGAAGAGATGAGATGGATGCGTTGGAAGGGGGAACGATAGACACATAGGGGAGAGAATCGGGTGTTCTCAGAATGACAGTGGCTTCGTTGGTGTGGAGGTAATCATACCAGACCGTGGGGTGCAAATGTCGTAGGAATGGTCGCACTATGGGACCAATTAACTCAAAAGGAAGGGAGTTGATGACGTATCCCAGTCCTAAGCGATAGAGTAAGTCAAGCAGTTGCAGCTTGGCCTGACTCATCAACGTATTTCCTTCTGCGGCAAGAATTGGGGGACAATCTGCGGGAGTGGCGGCGTTTAATACGAGTCGAAAAGTACAGAGAGTGAGGAAAAGCATGCATGCATCATAGATGGTGCTGTCGATAAGGGGGGATTCGACGACCCTCATGAACAGAGGGGCGTCTTGTAAGACTGCGGCGAAGATGAGGCGTCGGGGTAATGGGGGAAGGAGGTTGGTATGGATGGGAAATATAGCTGGGATTTGATGAGTGGCATAGGAAGGTGGGGGAGTGGGGGAAGTGTTATGAGTAGGAGGCATAATGGGCGGATGATGAGGGAATTCACAGGGAGTGATCCCTCTTATATGAGTTCAAAAGGGTCCGTGCTCCCATCAAGTTCCATTCAGGTTCCCACGTGTTTTCTGTGTGGGAATATCCTTTCCATTTGATCAAGTAACATCTGGTACGTAAGTTCCCTTTATGTTGCAATATCCGTTCAACTTCCCATGCTTCATCTCCGTCAATGGTTATAGAGGGGGGGCGCAAAGCATTCTTCCCATGCTCCGTGGTTTCTCGATAAGATGAAAGGAGAGAAGCGTGGAACGTGTTGTGGATTCTCCATTTGGTCGGGAGATGTAATTGATAAGCCACGGGGGAAATTACTTTCGTTATCTCAAATGGCCCTTCACGTAACAGATTTAATTTCCACCATGGAGTACTTTGGCGGAGATTTCGTGCATCTAGCCACACTTTATCGCCAACCTTCTATGGTCGGAATCGTTTCGTTATTCGTTGTTTCATATATTGTTGGGCCAATTCATGGGCGCTGAGTGCCTCTTGCCTGGCTTGATGAAGCCAGGTTAGTTGATCAGCTAAGGCTGGGATGAAAGTTTTTCCGAGGGGTGGGTATGCTCTTGGCTCATATCCGAGGAGAAGGGAAAACGGAGTTTGTTTGGTGACGGAGTGAACAGAGGAATTGTGGGTAAACTGGGCCATCGGGAGAAGGTCCACCCATTTGGTAGGTTGGTCTTGGCAGAATAGGCGGAGATAAGTTTCGAGTTCCTGGTTTACTCGTTCGGTCTCTCCGTCAGTCTGTGGATGATAAGCAGAGGATAGGGCTACGTCATATTGGAGTAGACAAGCTAATTCGCGTGCAAAGGCCGACACAAACTGTGGACCTTGATCGGAGATAACGCGGTCATGTAGACCGACATGGGGAAACATGTGAGTGTAAAAGAGATGGGCGATTGTTGCTGCATCAATGGATTTGGAGCAGGGGATAAAAAAGACCCCCTTACTAAGACCATGGTCGACCACGACCAAGACAGAATCAAACGCAGCCACGGGGGGAAAACCGGAGACAAGGTCAACCGAGATCTGTTGAAAGGGGCGCGTCGTGACGGAAGAAAGGGGGGAAAGGGGGGGAACAACAGGATGGGTGTTTACTTTACTAGATTGGCAAAGGGCACAACCTAGAACAAACCGGTGAACGAAGGAAGAAAGACCCAGCCACCAGTAATCCCATTGGAGAAGAGCGGTGGTCCAGAAGATGCCGCCGTGACCGCCTGTGAGGGATGTGTGGATGGAGGCGACGAGGTCATGGCGGGCAGGGGGGGTACGTAAAGGCGATTCCGATAGTAGAGACAACCATCAGTAAACGACCAATCAGAACGAGAGGAGCGAGGGAAGAGAGGAGAGTTTTCGCGCATGCGAGCGAGAGCAGACAGGATGAGGGGATTGGAGGAGAAGGAATGATGAATTTTGTCAAGTAGAGCAGTATCGATGAGGGAAATAAACAGATCGTCCAGAAGCATAGTGACGTCAGTGTTATCAGACGACGTGTCGGGGCTCACGGAACGGGAGAGTGCGTCAGTGGGGCCCATGGCAGTGCCAGGTTGAACAGAGAAATGGTGGTCAAAATCCTGGAGGAAAAGCATCCAGCGGGCTTGACGACGAGAGAGGCGATGGGGTTGACGGAAGTAGGAAAGGTTCTTGTGATCGGTGAGGACAGTGACGGGGAGGCCAGTGCCCTGAAGATAATGGCGCCATTCTGCAAGGGCATGAATGACAGCGAGGAGCTCTTGATCATAAATATCATAATTTCGTTCGGCAGGGGAAAAGGTGCGGGAAAGATAGCTACAAGGATGGAGATCGCCATTGACATCTCGTTGCATAAGAACACCTCCCGAGGCTAATAATGACGCGTCTGTCATAACGATAAACGGTTGTTGGAGGT
>JBBPJT010000774.1:0-15149 GCA_038088895.1 Xerocomus potaroensis
AAACAAATAACACCACAAAACACAAAGTAAGGAAAATTGTAACAGCTGCAGCTTGATTTCATGCTCAACAGCAACACATCAGAGCTTTACGAGCAGGGGGATCTCTGAATGTCAGAAGACCTAGAGATCCAAACACTATGGACATAGATGCAGCCTTCCTTTCACCAGCCAATAGAGTGAAACACCTCCAGGAGAACTGGTGTTTTATTTGCCATAGAATAGGATGTCGAACCAGTAGTCATCAAAGAGAGATGTTGAGTCAATGATGGACCAGAGAAGAACACCCTCCACCCCCCCAACTCTTTTCTACCAATCCTTTCCAGCAATGACTAGCCAACAGAGGAGGACAAAACTCCACCCTTCCGAGACAAAACATTAGAACAAACATCACCCATGAACTGGATCAATATATTGCAACCCTTGTTGCTCAGGGAACCACTGCTGAACAGATCCATCAAGTCTTGCAAGCTTGTTATAATGAAGATGGCAAGACTGGATCAGAAGAGATAGTCTGTGTTGAGTCAGATTTTTAATAAGGGGAAGTGATGAGTTGACTGTCCCCTCTCCCTTAACTACCAAAGTGGCCATTATGTATACTAGTGGGAAAAAGACCAAATCCATACACCTTCCTCTTTCCCTGACTTTTGGCTGATGAAATGTCAACACCTCCACCCTTCTAGACAGCAGAGCCACCAGAAGCTTTCTAGATCACACCTTCATTACCAAACATCATATTCCCTTTCTACCCCTTGCTACCCCAATCGAAGTATGAAATGTGGATAGAACACACAACAAGAAAGCATGGATAACACACAAAGCCACCTTCATAACATCTGTACCCAGATAGACTGCTTTGTGGGATTTCCTTAACACCCACCTTGGAAAAGAAAGCACCATCTTGGGATTGCCATGGCTATGACAGGCTAATCCCCTTATTAACTGGGCAAAAGGAGAAGTACACCTCCCTGGTCTTCCCCAGACAAAGAATATTCCACATGATGATTGTCTCCTTCTACAATTTCTTTACTCCTCTTCTGATGCATGGATAGCAAAGCAATGGAAGAAATGGTATCAAACCCCTTACACCATTGCAAAAACCACTCCGTTCACTTCCTTAGCTTAAGAGAACCCTCAAGATGAAGCCTCTCTACCAACCTTTATCCATGATTTTATTGATGTTTTTGGAGAACCTCCATTAGGAACCTCACCCCCATTCTGAGATTTTGATCATGCCATTATGTTAATCCCAACCTTTGTCCTGAAAATCGGTAAGGTATATTGTCTAAACCCTGCTGAACTTTCTGCTTGTTGAAAATTCCTTGACAAGAATCTTGCAGCAGGATAGATTGTACCATTGAAATTACCACAAGCTTCCTCCTTTTTCTTCATATCCAAGAAGACTGGTGATCTCCATCTGTTACGGTCTTGCCTGCACCCGCCTGCAAGGCATGGCACCATCCAAAGGTCTTGAAGGGCGAACAGCCGAGATCAGACACAATGGGAAAACGACAAGAGAACAAGATGAATTGCAAGACAAGAATGCCTTATGCTAGGCAAGGTACAGGTAGGGGCCGCAGTTAAAGATGAACGTAAGGTTCAACCGCCCTAAGTACTACCTATATATACCTACTAGGGATGCGCACAGACCAAGTTACCTAATGCGCTACTAATGGCAATACCCTATACCCTGGGCAAGCCCTAAACCCTAGAAGCAAGAAGCACACCTCGTGGGTGATACAGACGAAGCCACGAGGACAGAAGAAGCACGGCCATACCTGCCATGTGGGAAGAACTATTCTAAGTACAGATCGGGGTCAAGGGTACACCCGATCGAGAAGGGAGTCCATGTTGGGCAACCGTGCTCCAACGCGTAAGCATAACGGATATCGGATGACGATCCGATATCAAAGGGGTATCGGCACTCAGATCTTGATCCGATGCCAGGGATCTAAGCATAACGGTCCGACCTTAGCGTAGCAGCTAATCGGACTGGGAAAGTCATGGGTGAAGGGAATGACGACCGTAGGCGATATGGGGTAGTCGTAGGGAAGTCGAATCGAGTATTCATCGTACGTTCATCAACGTAGACATCAAGGGTGAGTTTCAACGGTAAACCCCATTGCTAAGCTTTAGCGCAAGTAGGTTTTTAATGAAAACCGTAACACCATCCCTGTCAAGATTATTGTTATCTCAATGAGCATACTGTAAAGTATGCATATCCTCTCCCCCTTATCTCTGATCTTTTCAACAAATTGAAAGAATCCTCAATTTTCACAAAAATGGACATTTGCTGGGGATACAATAATATCTTAATCTGACCTGAAGATTGATGGAAGGCAGTGTTCATCACTCTCTTCAGCCTCTTTGAACTGACTGTGATGTTTTTCAGATTATGGAATTCTCCTGCCACTTTCCAAGCCATGATGAACCATCTCTTTTGCAATTATCTAGCTGAAGGGTGGTTTATCATCTATATGGACAATCTCTTAATCCACTCCTCTAGTTTGACCCCCCACCACAATCAAACCCGCAAAGTCCTTCATTGACTACGTGAACATAATTTGTTCCTCAAACTGTCAAAATGCATCTTCAATATCTTACTGTTACGTAGTGAGCCAATAGCTTCAAATAGCGGCGACTACAAGGGTGACAACAAGATAAATGACGAAGAGGAAGACAACAAGTGACGAGAAGATGGATAGCACGACGTCCACTAGGATGGTTGTGAGAACGAAGACGGCGATAGAGATGAGCGTGGTTGCGAATGGAGGAGCTGTCAAGGGCACGTGCCGGGATGACGGAGAGACGGATGATGGAGGAATCCTCAGGGCACGGCAGCGGAGTGAGGATGAAGCCACAAGAAGCTACAAGCCCACACTTAGGCTATGTAACGGTGAGATTAAGCTTAAGGTATCTTACAGGAAGTGCTACTCTATATACTACCAGCTATGGCGCACAGACCATGCTGACTAAGCACTAAGTAAGGTAGACCCTCAACCCTGGTGCAAGGGTTGACCTAATGAGGAAGTGCCCATAACCCTGGGCTTCTACACAAGGTAAGCTTATTAACAGGAACGGCCATGAGGCAGAAGCAAAGAAGCCTCATGGCAAACACGTGTACGGCACGTGGCATGTAATACAAGACAACCTAGGAGACAAACGTTATCCTAAGGTCGGGAACACAATGATAATGGAAAATCTAATCGTATACCATGGGGAGGGGCGGGGGATAGGATAAGGAAATGAACCGTTAGACTAAGGACCCCAATGTTAAGGTGAACAATGGGCGTCCTGTCGTAAAACTGTAACACTTACATGTCGAATATCTAGGAATGATTGTGTCTCACAATAGCCTTCACATGGACCCAGTAAAGGTAGCAGCCATCACTGACTGGTCCCCACCAAAATCCCTCAAAGGGATTTACTTTTTTTTAGGGTTTTGTAATTTCTACTAATGATTTATTCCTAACTTTGCTTCCATCACTGCCCCCCTTCATGCTCTTACAAAAAAAGATGTCTCCTGGAAGTGGTCCCCTTCATGCAACACTGCCTTCACTTAGTTGAAATCCATCTTCACAACTACTCTGGTACTCACTCTCTCTGATCTCCATCAACCATTTGTCATTATAACAGATGCTTCTCTTCTTGCTTCTGGAGGCGTCCTGATGCAACATGATGTCAACAGGGATCTCTATCCTTGCAGTTACCTCTTCTGCACTTTCTCCCCTGCTGAACACAACTATGATATCTACAATTGAGAGTTACTTGCCATTATTCATGCCCTTACTGAATGGTGTCATTATCTTCAAGGTACTGGGCTCCTTGTCACAATTCTTATGGACCATAAAAACCTCTCCTATTTTTGTCAACCCCATTGTCTGTCTCACTGCCAAGCCTGCTGGATGCTCTTCCTGCAAGATTTCAATCTTTGTTTCTCCATTCAACCAGGATCTGCAATGGGCCTAGCAGATGCCCTTTCTCACCTCCACTCCCCTGATGTCTCCAATGATAATGTCAACATTACTTTTCTCCCTGATGATGTCTTTATCTCCCTCATTGATACTGCATTGCAGGAAAAGATTTGCCTTTCTTCCCCCTCTGACCCACTCGTTCTCTCCACCCTTGAATGTATGCAGGAGAATTCCCCTCTCTTTCCTTGTTCTGCTTGTGCTGACTGGTCCTTCCTTCACAGCTGTCTCTATTATTGCCATCGTCTCTGTTATGTTTTATCTCCTGGATATCCCTTTTCCTCCTTTGTCCTGATTATCTTTCCTTGATTTTTCCTCTTTTGAACGTATGATCACCTTTCCATTATCTTGACTTTCTTTCCCATGACCCGGACGCTATTTCCATTCTAGGCACAGCTTCTTGCATGCCTCATGATCCTCTTTATCTCCCTTGATTGATGGTTGCCTAGATACCTTGGCTCTGACTTGACATGACTCCAGATGAGTCATTCCACAGTAGGCACTGCTTGGTCTGTGTGTTACGCTTGGCCTGGGTAAGGACGAGCGTAGCCCTTGAAAAGGGGATCGGGTTCTTGGGCCTTTGCGCTGAAGGTATCAATGCCTCACAAGCCGGAGGTCTTGGATCAAAGTATCGGTGAAGTAGACCATCTGACGAAGTGCTGAGCAAGACGTCGAAAGAAACCAATGGATCGATTGACTGGTAGGTCAGAGGATACAAGGGAGATTCTACTTAGAGTCTATGGTACAATGCGCTGGGGTTTAAATAAGTATCTAGATGGTGCACAGACCAAGCGGTATTTACTGCAGAATAACTCATCTGGAGTCAAGTTGAGTCATAGCCAAAGGTAGCTAGGCAACCATCAATCAAGGGAAATAAAGGGGAACATGAGGCATGCAAGAAGTTATGCCTAGAACAGAAATAGCATCCGGATCATGGGAAAGAAAGATAAGACTATGGAAAGGTCATCATACATCTAAGAAAGGAAAGATCAAGGAAAGGTAATCAAGAAAAGGGGTATCAAGGGAATAAAACGTAACACTGTGTGCCATCTTGATACCTACTTAAACCTAGCGCAATGTATGATAAACTCTAAGTAGAATCTCCCTTGTATCTTGTGACCTACTAGTCAATAGATCCACTGGTTTCTCTTGACATCTTGCCCAGCATCTTGTCAGACGATCTGCTTCACCAATACTTTGATCTAAGTCCTCTGGCTTGTGAGGCATTGATACCTTCAGCGCGAAGGCCCAAGAACTCCAATCCCCTTTCAAGGGCTATGCTTGTCCCTACCCAGGCCAAGTGTAACAAAAGATTCTACTTCTTCTAGATAGCGCCACCATCATTGTGTGCACCACTCTCCCCTCACCATTGCCCACTGAAACCCCCGAAACTTCCCCAACCTCTTTGCTGCCTATTAAGGCCAGCACACCCCTACCCCTCCTACCCTAGAAGAAGAAGCTACAGATACTGAGACTTCAACAAACAAAGACCTCAGCTTAGATCCCCCAGACCAGACTATGATTGCTCTAAGCCAATCATTCTCTCAGATATCTTTGCCATCCACTGCTCTCTCCCCTTCTCCAGTATTACCCTTTCTTCCACTCCCTGCCTACCTAACTGCCCCTCTCCTTCCTCCTCCAATGACGCACCAACCGAAACCCATCAAGCTCCATCTGAATACCCCTGATGAATATGATGGATCTCCCTCTAGAGCAGCCAACTGGCTTAGTAACATATGAATGTACCTTCTAGTCAACAAAGAAGTGTACAACAATGATGATAAGAGGGTTGCATTTGTGCTCTCATACATGAAGAAAGGATCTGCCTTGACCTGGGCCACTGTTGTCCAAAATCAAGCACTTGATGCCCAGTCTTTTGGGATGTTTACAGATTTTGTTATGAAGTTCAAAGCTGACTTCAAACACTCCGACCAGAAACATCAAGTGCTAGGATGGCTAACCACCTATCATGTCCAAAAGAATGAAAACTTAACTGGATATATTAACCAGTTCAAGATGAAAGCCGTCCAGGCAGAACTAAATGAAACCACAGACTCAGCAGTACTTATTTCATACTTTGTTGCTGGAATTCCCCCCTCCTTGATGCGACGAATCCAATCTATGGATACTGACCCAGCTAAGATCACTGAATGGTATACTAAAGCCATTCACTTCAAGACTCAATGGGACCTTGCAGACCAAATTGAAAGGCTGCATTCCTGATCCTCTGCTTCCACTTACATTCCACTTTACCGACAAACTACTACCTCTGCTCCTCACAACCCAAATGCAATGGATGTTGATCAGCTAACTATTAAACAAGTTGCCAAACATAAAAGACGAGGTTTTTGCTACAACTGCCATAAGCAAGGGCATGTCTCTAGGGAGTGTCCAGATCATCAACGATGACCAGAAAGAAAGGAAATATGAAAAGTGGAAGCTAAGGAGAATAACAAGGATGAAGAAGATGCCGAAGGAGAGACGGTAGGAAGACTTTTCACTCGTTTTTTTGAACCACAGGATTTTTAGATGGGAGGACTGCATCAACGTCAGTACCCTCTATTTCAATGGTTACATGCTCCCCTGTATTTGTAGCAAAGCAATGGACAAAGTCACTTAGATTGCCAATTCAACTTATTGCTACTACTGGAACCTTGAAAACTGTCAACACTTCAGCTCTTATAGATTCAGGAGCCGAAATATCCTGTATTGATCACCACTTCACATCAAAATGCAAGATACCCCTCAAACAACTAGTGTTATGAAACACTATCATTCGCCTCCACGTTACCTCTTTTGTACTGCTTACGTCAGCTTCCCGTTCACATGGACACTATTTTCTCTTCTAGGCTTAGTCAGTTGTTGACTGCCTCATGTCCCCATTTATCCCACGCACACCCTAGACCCTACCCCAACGTGTCCGTTTCTAGCATGGTCCATTCTCCATAGGACTAGTATAAAGACGTTGCGACCTGTATTAGTACGACAAGCTAGATCTACGCAATATAACGTAGTTCCCTAGTCTCCAGAGCCCTCCCTTAAGGTTGTTTATTCAACTAAGGGATCCCTATATTATCCGACCTCGCAACTACTATGTTATGCATAACAACTAGCCCATCCAATTATAGCAAGAAACGCTGACCAATCCCATAACACGACAGTTTGCTTCTCTACAACTTTTTACATGAAGATTGGCAAACAAACGCAGAAGGTCAGGTTCTATGTCATGAATTGTGGCAAGGAGAACATTATTCTTGGGGCCCCCTGGCTCAAACAAACAAACCCAGTCATCGACTGGAAGAAAGGGACAGTCACTCTGGATGAATCCCTCAATAAATCCCTAGACCTTTACCTTGAACATGTAGGAACTCGTGCTTTCTATCTCTCCAAAGGAAAACCTGTGAAAGAATCCCCTCCCCCAGAACATATCATCCTTGATGACATAGAAGTCAAAGGATTGAACCACTACCTTAATAAAGAAACTCCTGAATGACTTGTTGACCGACAGCTAGACTTTTACACCATCTCCACCCTTTATTGTATGCAAGGGCGAATGGTCATAAAGCCAAGAATCTCCAAGATCGTAGCTAGGCTTACCCAATCAACTGAGTTAGCCATTATGGCAGAAAAGGCAAAGCTGAAAGCTATGCTTCCCACTGAATATGAAGAATTCACTTCAATCTTCTCTAAAGAAGCAACGGAGCATGTTCCCCTATCCAGGCCCTACAATCACACTTTGAACATGAAGAAGACTTTTATCCCAAAGATCTCCAAGATATACCCCCTCTCACCAGATGAACAACAAGCAGCAGATGACTTTATTGATGAATATCTTCGAACAGGCAAGATTCGCCCACCTAAATCACCACAAGCATCACCCTTCTTCTTTGTAAAGAAGAAAGATGGTGGACTTCAACCCTGCCAAGATTATAGATATGTCAACAAACATACCATTCAAGATGCTTACCCTCTTCCTCTCATTTCTGACCTTATCTCCAAGCTCAAAGGAGCTTCTCACTTCATGAAGTTTGACGTACGATGGGGATACAATAACGTCTGCATTAAAGATGGTGATCGATGGAAAGCTGCTTTTATCACTCATTGTGGACTTTTCAAACCAACAGTCATGTTCTTTGGCTTATCTAATTTCCCAGTGATGTTCCAACACTTCATGAATGCCTTCTTCTGAGACATGATTGTTACAGTTTTGCCTGCACCTGCCTGCAGGCCTCTACACTCAGCGTTGCGCTCTTCAAGGTCTTGAAGGTCACTCTTGGATGGGATCAAGCCATAGCGAAGGAGTAGCAAGAAAGGAAAGATGAATTGATAATGCCTAAAGCTAGGCAAGGTACAAGCAGGGAACCGACGTTAAAGCTGAAACTTAGGGTTTCAGCGCTACTGGTATCTACCTTATATACCTACTAGGGATGTGCACAGACCATGTTACCTAATGTGCTATGTATAGCAATACCCTAAACCCAAGGGTAAGCCCTAAACCCTAGAAGCGAGAAGCACACCTCGTGGTAGAAGCAAAGAAGGCCACGAGGACAATAGAAGAGCGGCGAACACGCTGCGTGGCATCATAGAAGAACAGGGTCAAGGGTGCACCCGTTCTGGACAGAGAATCATAACGGTCAAGTCATCGTGACTCAACAGACAGTTTCCATAACGGTATGACTCTAGTGTGGCAACTAGTTGTATGGCAAGAGATGGGAGTGAAGGGGGGGGATGACAGGAACTCCATGAATGTTAACGTTGACCCCAATACTAGGGGGCAAGACCCAAAACTGTAACAATGATTGCCAAAGGATGGCTCATTATATACATGGATGACCTCCTTATCTTTTTAGACAATGAAAACAATGAACAAAGCATGTTCTTCAATGCATGAAAGAACATGACTTATACCTCAAATTGGAAAAGTGCAAGTTCAACATCTCTGAAGTAGAATATCTTGGAATAATTATTAAGAATGGTGAACTCACCATGGACCCTGTTAAATTAGTGGGGATTCAAGATTGGCCCACACTGAAATGAGTGCGTGACATCTGATCCTTTCTAGGCTTCGCCAACTTCTATTGCCAATTTCCTCCCCATTTCTCTGATATCGCCTGACCCCTCCTTGATCTAACCAAGAAATCCCAACCTTGGGAGTGGAAAGAGAGACAACAAGATGCCTTCAATACACTTAAGAAAATGTTTCTTTCCCAACCAGTTCTCCAACTCCCTGATTATTCTCAACCCTTCGCCATTGCCACTGACACCTCACTATATGCCTTAGGTGGGGTTCTTCTTCAAACAGATACCAACGGTGCTTGGCACTCTTGTGGCTATCTTTCCCAAATGTTCTCGGCTGCAGAATGAAATTACAATGTTTATGACTGGGAACTTCTTGTGATCATCTGTGCCCTCTCCACTTGGAAATGTTTCCTTCATGGATCCCCTCATCCTGTCCAGGTCTTCACTGACCATAAGAATCTGACATACTTTCATCAACCCCAGAAATTAAACAATCGCCAAGCCCAATGGTTACTCAATTTGGCCAACTATGACCTCCATCTCACCCATATTGCAGGCTGAAATCTCACTGCCCCCGATGCTCTATCTCACTGTCCTGACCACCTCCCCGATGAACCCACTGACAATGAAAATATCACCCTCCTTCCCTCCAATCTTTTTATCTCCTTGATTGATATGACATTATCCCGAAAGATTGCTGACTCCTCCTCCTCTGATCCAATTGTCCTTGATTCCCTGTATGCACTTGCAGGTGAAGTTCCTACTCATTTTCACTCATGCCTCTCTGACTGGAAATACAATGCTGGTGTTTTGACTTATCAAAACTGGGTCTATGTTCCCAATGACCTTTCCCTTCGTCATGAGGTTGTTGCTCATTCTCACAATCACGCTGCTGCTGGCCACCCTGGTGTGTTGAAGACTCGTCAAATGGTTGCTTCTGAATTTTGGTGGCCAGGCCTTGCAGTGTTCATCCACAATTACGTTGAGGGATGTGCTCTCTGCCAATAGAACAAGACGAATGCTCATCCTACAGTTCCCCCACTCCTCCCCATTCACTCCTCTTCCACTTGCCCATTTCAGCAAGTGTCCTGCAATTTGATTACCAACCCCCCCGTCTCTGATGGTTTTGATTCACTTTTGGTCGTGGTTGACCATGGCCCTACTAAGAGGGTAATTCTATGCCCTACCAGGAAAACAGCCACTGCCGAAAACATTGCTGCACTATTCTTTAAGAAAGTCTATTCATGGTTTGGATTATATGATAAAATCATCTCTGATAGAGGTCCTCAATTCACCTCTTCCTTTGCAAAAGAGCTAGGACAAATCCTCAAATATGATCTCTCCCTTTCTACCACATACCACCCACAGACAGATGGAGAAACAGAGCATGTGAACCAAGAAGTGGAAACCTATCTGCAGATCTATTGTGGAAGCAATCCCACTTCTTGGGCAGAGAACATTACGTTCACTGAATTTGCTTATAATCACTGCCCTCATTCCGTAACTAATAAGTCACTGTTTTTCCTCATGATGGGTTATGAACCCCATTCCCTCCCTTCCATCCTTGCTGAATCCAACCTTCCCACAGTTGAAGAACGTCTTCGACTCCTCACTTTTGCTAGAGATGAAGCCCTGGCTGTGCATGAGTTAGCCCAGCAGGTCATGAAATCTCAAATGATGAAAAACTTCACACCTTTCCAGAAAGGTGATAAGTGTTATGCTTGGCCTAAGTAAGGACGAGCGTAGCCCTTGAAAAGGGGATCAAGTTCGTAGGCCTTCATGCTAAAGGTATCAATGCCTTGCAAGCCAGAGGTCTTGGATCAAAGTGTTGGTGAAGTAGACTGTCTGACGAAGTGCAGAGCAGGACGTCGAGAGAAACCGGTGGATCTATTGACTAGTAGGTCTGTTAGAATGTGCCAGACGAACTCTGGGATAACTCTGATGAACTGGAGTTGAGGGGGCCGGGACTTGGCTTCACCTTATGTGGTGCGCCCTTACACGGAATCTGGGGTCCCAAATTTAGAGAGGTCAGACAGTCGGAGAGAACGGGAGAAAGCAGGGGAGAAGAACGTCGGTTCTTGTTGATATTCAAACTGAGGACTACAGGAGAGTATCGAAGGGTTTATATACTCTAAGGTAATGTGAAACATGTATCAGATGTTACGCGAACGTAGTAACCGTAGGAGTGATGTGACAAGCGACCAGCGTGGGGAATCCCTAGTCGACTTTGGATCGACCTTAGAGATGACTCGGAAACTAGGAAACTACGTTGGATTGCGTAGAACTAGCTTAAGTTACTGGTACATGGCGCAAGCGTATATATACTAGTCCCAACTGCAAACGGACCAAGCTGTGTAAGCTAAATGAGGAACGTTGGGGTAGGGCTAAGGGTATGACGTGGGAAAAGTGGGGACACGAGGCGGCCAATGAATGACGGCCTAGAAAGGAAATAGCGTCTGGCAGGCAAGAAGAACGTATCAAGGTAAGTAGGAAACGGAAAGAAAAAGGACGACCGTAACATCAGAATGACAGAGAGGTGATGGGTGAAACAAGGTGAAAGTCAAGAGTGACAGATGAAACAACAGGTGTCGAGATATCATCAGAGCCAACTCCGGATGACATCTGAACCGCGGAGAACGACTAACTATGCGATGTACTAACTGTCAAGTGTCAATAGGTATAGTAAACGTAGTAACAACAATATCAAGGTCCAGAAGGGCTAAGGTAAAACTGTTACAGTTTTCTAATGTTCTTACGAAAACTACAACATTACGCTGAAGAACTACGGATTTCCCTTACTCCCTCCCAATATAATGATTAGATGTGCCTTTCCTTTTATGTTGACCGGCTTACCTTGCTTATTCTTTAGCTCGATGCCGTTTGTATTACCAAACACGTACACGTGTTTACCATGAGGCCTTCTTCTATTCTGCCTTATGGTCGTTCCTGTTTACTAAGCTTACCTCGTGTAGAAGCCCAAGGTTATGGGCATTTCCTTTCTAGGTCAACCCTTGTACCAGGGTTGAGGGTATTCCTTATTTAGTGCTTAGTCAGCGTGGTCTGTGCACCATGACTGATAGTATATATAGAGTAGCACTTTCTGTAAGATACCCTAAGCTTAATCTCATCGTTACATTGCCTAAGTGTGGGCCTGTAAACCTCTTGAAGTCTATACCTCATCCCACTTGCCAAAGCCTTGAGGATATTCAACCAACGTTCCTCTTCATCCCGGATTCTATCCCTTGAAGATCCTCCATCATTCTCGTCTTCACCGTCATAGTCCTGCTAGGCGCCGTCCTAGTCATTGTTATTCGGCTATTTGCAGTCGCAATAGCATATCTCTACGTTTATCTGGTCGTTGCTCTCTTCGTGTTCGCCATTCGAGGTTATTGGCTCATGTCGTAACAAAAACATTAAGAAGAACACACCGGAGTTGTGTCGGATATGACCAGAGTGTGCGGACATGACCGGAGGTGCACGGATATGACAGTATCCCCCTCTTAGGCCTGAACCCCTGAAGGCCACATGATAACACGTGCTCGTGTTGATTTGCCGGAGTTTGAATATATAGCAGAGTAGGAATGCTATAGGGTTAAAAACTGGAGTTGCGCAATTATGCTCCTTACTTTAGTACGACCATGTCCTCCTATGACAACATTGTGAGTTGGGATGACGCCCGTCTAGCAGAGGATATCCACGATGACGAGGAGCTGTGGACCACCAAGGCGGCCGAGTGGAGGCGGCGTGGGGTGGAGAAGCACCGCCTGGAGGAGGAGTGCCAGAGGGTGGCGGCAGAGGTGGAGAAGTGACAAGCAGAGGAGGTGGTGGAGGCGAAGAGGAGGGCGGAGGCAGAGGCAGCGGCGCGTGCGCGTGCGGAGGCGGTGCGCGCGGAGCAGAGTGCCAGAAAGGGGAAGGCACATGAGGAGCCACCGGAGGAGTGCGTGCGGTGTCAGGATAAGGGGCTGGACTGCACTGTCGGTCCCAGAAAGTCCACAGCCTGCGTGCCGTGCCATGAGGCAAAAGCGCAGTGTGAGCAGCTGGGGTCCGAACCAGTCGAAAAGAAGAGGAAGAGAAAGAGTGCCAGAGCAGCCCCAGAGAAACCCCCGAAGAGGGTGCAGTCTCGGGAGCCGGAGGCATCGGAGATGAGGGAGTGCACCCGCCTGCTGGTGCACTCCATGGACAGCTTCCGGGATGAGATCCGGGGCTGGCTTGAGGAGATCCGAAAAATCATGGGGAAGATGGTGGACGTCCAGCTCCACCGGATGTATGGGGACATGTGGGATGTCTCCGATGAGGAGTTGGAAGGGGATGAAGATGAATGGACGGAGGAGGTGTTCCGGAGGGAGCACCGGAAACTCCGGAAGGAGCGGAGGAAGGTGAATGAGGAGTTGGACCGGAGGGTGGAAGAGGAACACGCGGAGTGGGAGGCAAGGAGGCAGAGTGAGGCAGGTGAGGATGCGGAGGAAGGTGGAGGAGCGGAAGAGGAAGGGGAGCAGGAGGCGGAGCAGAGTGGATCGACGGAAGGGTCAGACCAAGTAGTGTAGTTGGTCCACCGTCTATTGTACTTAAAGACTCAATGTACCAAACTGCTTGGAATCAACCGGAGTGAAGTCCGGTTTGCCAGGGTACTGGAGATGGAACTCTTCAACAAGCTCGGATGTGTGATCTAGTTCCGTGGCCAGTAACCACGAAGTTTCTTCATTGGTGCCTTCATAACTGGACCATCGGACGAGGTAGAGTACCTTGCAATTCTTGCAGCGTCGGTCTATCTTTGAGTCTAGGATCTCAGAGATCTCATACTCTGGTTCACCGTCTACCTCGACCGGAGGTGGAGGTGACTGGGTGTGATTAGGAATAATGTTTGGAGTTGCAGGTTCTAATTGAGAAACATGAAAAACAGGGTGGACAGACTTCATGGAATTGGGGAGTCAGAGGGTGAAGGAGAGTGAGCCAGCTTGCGCAATGATGGTATACGGACCTAAATTCTTTTCGGAGAGTTTTTTCGAGGGTCAGGTAGAGCAGAAGTACTTGGCTTTAACAAAAACTTGGTCACCGATCTGAAAGTCTGGTGCTGGAGTTCATTTACTGTCCGCCAGTCCTTGATACCATTGCTGAGCTGCAGCTATCTCTTCCCGGAGGAATGAGTGGAGGGAATCTAAGTCGACGGAGTACTCTCGGGCTCGAGCGGAGGTGAGATCACGTTCGGGGTGGATGGAGATGTTTGGATGGTAACCTTTATTAGTGAAAAACAGAGAAACACCGGTGGAGGCATTCGGAGCATTGTTGTAAGCAAACTCTGTGAGAGGTAAGAGCTCGGACCAATTATCCTGTTGGTAGTTACAATAGATCTGGAGGTACTGTTCCAGTGTCTGATTCATCCGTTCGGTTTGTCTGTCACCCTCCGGGTGATATCTGGAGGTGAAGTGGAGCCGGATGTCGAGAGCCTTGCTGAGTGATTGGAAGAAATGAGAGACAAATTCTGATCCTCGGTCGGAAGTGATATTACAGGGAACTCTGTGTTTAGAGAAGACATGAAGTAGAAAGAGCTTTGCTAGCTCCAGGGAGGTTACCTTATCATCGGTTGGGATAAATATGCATTGTTTTGAGAGGCGGTCGACAACAACGAATATGGCAGTATGTCTGGAAGATGCAGGGAGCTGTTCAATGAAGTCCATGGAAATGGAGTTCCAGGGCTTCTCGGGGATGGGGAGTTGCTTCAGGAGTCCATAGGGCTTATGCCTTGGAGTTTTGGCGCGGGCGCATGCCGTACAAGAGGAGACATAGTCTTTAACAAATGTTCGGATGCCTGGCCAAGTGTATTCTCGGCATATTAGCTCTAAGGTCCTGTTTTGTCCGAAATGGCCAGAGAGGGGATGGTCATGTTTGAACCGGAGGACCCGGAGACGGAGGTCATTGCCATCGGGGACATATATACGATTGTCTAGGTGTAGAAGACCTTCAGAATCAACAGTCCATCGGCCATTGGGGTCGGACAAGTGGTGGGAAGCGATGGGATCGGAGGGGAGTGTGGAAAGGATATTGGAGTGGAGGGATTCAATGTCGAATAGGGCACTAGCCCGGAGAACCGGAGTAGCTAGAAAGGTGGCTCTAAGGGAAGACGTGAGCTGCTCCTGGGTAAAAACAGGCTGGAGATTATGGGGG
>JBBPJT010000775.1:0-15132 GCA_038088895.1 Xerocomus potaroensis
TTCCCCACCACCCCCGCCTCGCCGTGACTCGCCGCCGCCGCCCCCACCACCACCACCACTACTCCCCGGAGCGACTGCGTCTATGCCATCCCCACAGCCCGGGCGTGCTGACTTGTTGGCATCCATCCGTGGGCAGAGCGTGGCCAACTTGCGTAAAACACCGGCACCACCCGCGAATCCGCCACCTGCGCCTGCACATGCAGGAGAAGAAACGGTCAATAGCAATAGTACTGGGGGCGGAGGGGACTTGACTGCTGCACTTGCCGCGGCGTTGATGCAGCGAAACAAGAAGCTTGGTGACAGTGATGATGATGATGACGATGATGACGAGTGGTAGATATAACTTTATGGATCTCACACACTTTCCTATAATCAGAATGTTGTTCATTAGACCCTGTGGCCTGGTCAGAACGTGTATCGCCTCATGTCTACAGCACTTTGGTAAGTGAAAGCCACCCTGGGTATGGGGGTATGAGGCTGAGGTAAGTCACCTGACGTGGCTGTGCCGATTGTCAAGAGATCAAATAGCAGGCCTCTTGGCTTGGACAGCGAGACTTGACCACCACATCCTACTCTCCAACGCATCTCTACAACATGGCCGACCAGCTGGTGCGTCTTTTGACTTCCATCTCCAACCCGATCACCAGCTGATATATGCTTCATCCAGTCTGAAGGTGTGTCTCAACGTCGTTTAGAAACAGACTCACCGACCCTGGATATGTAGAGCAAATATCAGGTAGGCTATACCCAGTGTGCTGACCTGAGTCGCAACTGATGCGCTATCTACAGAATTCAAGGAAGCCTTCTCTCTCTTCGACAAAGGTTGTATCCTACGTCTATACCCGCTTTCCATCAGTAGAACTGATAGGGCGTTATCGCCGCAGACGGTGATGGGACCATTACCACCAAGGAGCTCGGCACTGTGATGCGCTCACTAGGACAGAACCCGACAGAAGCCGAACTCCAAGACATGATCAACGAAGTTGATGCGGACGGAAACGGTACAATCGATTTCCCCGAGTTTCTGACTATGATGGCGCGCAAAATGCGCGACACGGACAGCGAAGAAGAGATCAGGGAAGCCTTCAAGGTGTTTGACAAGGACGGCAATGGCTACATTAGTGCGGCGGAATTGCGGCACGTGATGACGAACTTGGGTGAGGACGTTTCTCGATTTAATGTCCGTGTGATGCTGAATGCGACTGGCAGGGGAGAAATTGACAGAGACGGAGGTGGAGGAAATGATTCGTGAGGCGGACGTCGACGGCGATGGCCAGATCAACTATGACGGTCAGTCTTGTACCTGTTATGGTTGGCTGTATGCTAATTTCTGCTTTCGTTGGACCCAGAATTCGTCAAGGTGAGGAACACACAATGTTTTATGCTTCCCTGATCGTATGGCTCAGCTACTCGAAACAGATGATGCTGTCAAAGTAAACTCACCATCGTTTTACTTGCCCATGTCGGCCATTTTCCAGCCTTCGAATTATTCACATTCGAGTTATTCACACCACTAGTCCAGAATGCGTCGTCTTCTTTTACTTGCAATATTGCTCGATTACTCTGTTTCTCTGTATGTAAAATGTTGTTTGGTGTTGGTGTAACTGCGCAGGCACAGCAATAAAGAAATGGATGATGTCATCCAAATGGTGATGAGGAGTCCTCTTCCATTCTTTCATCTCCATCATCATGTCCGACACATCCAAGACGGCCAACGAACAGCATTTCAACATCTTGCCTCACCCAGCGGTTAGCCAACACCTTTTCGTGTACGATCGCTCTCATTGCTGACGCTGAGTCCAGACATCCAACAACCCTGCGGATCTCCTGCCAGGGGGGGGAGCCAGCCTGGCGGGCAACCCCGCCGTCTTGGCCCACCATGCGCGGGGGCCACACGTCCCTAACCAGGAGCTGTTGAACAAGCTCGAGGCACCGGCGGTAAGGAACATGTGCCGGTGCATGTCGTCACTCATCGATCGTCTACTATCTAGAGCCGTGAAGAGCTTAGGAAGCGGGCCGAGGAACTGAACAAGAAGTAAAGAGGCCGCTCGGGATGAGCGGGATGCCGTCGTGTAAACCTGAGAGACGATTTTTGTAGGAAATTGAAACGTTTGGTGATCGTGTGGACGGTGTATGTGGTGGTCGACGAATGATTGTGAATAGCGTATGAACGACCGATGACCGATCGTCATTGTTGACACTCATCCGCGGACTTGATCACTGCGACCGGGGTTATGGGATACGCTACGTGAAAACACCCCATCTTGTCCCCTTTGCGACATCTGTTTTGGTGCAGAAATTTGCCTGATCCCCCAAACCATACAACCAGAGTGATGAACAACCCGGAACACCTTGTGCCACAGGGCGTGATGCGTGATGGATGAATGTTCCTTCCGGACTGTAGTTGTTTTCTCACGTCCCCGTGGTCCTTGTGACGAGGCTGGGCTGGGGGGACTGACCTATGCCTGATACAAAGAAGTTGGCGATACCGCACAGTTGCACCCTCGACTCTCACACGAACGTTCATCTCCGCCACTTAATGTGTGGAAATCCTTACCTGCTATCCTCTTCATCAACACGCCTTCGCGTTAGCCCTAAACTCGAGAGTCAGGTGCAGGTGAACGTGTGATGAAGGATTCGCGACTCGGAAATGTAAATGAAGTCCAACATTGCCCAGCATCTTTGAATCGGTTTTTTTCCCAGGCTGCCCTATGCATATCACATCGGTAATGAATCACTATCACTCACAGTAATCGCCACACGGACGGGAAGTAGAAACAATGTTTTGCATTGCATATCGCAGTCCTCGTTCCAGTCCGGTCAAGCATGGACCGTCCAGGTCGTACGTTGACCACGATGCGTGCAATACCCTATCTGTGGAGTTTCCGATCGGTATTTCATAGGTTACTGTACACCCTGTACATGCGGAAAGAGAATACAGATACCAGCATTCAAACGTTCACATTCCAGCCACACACTCACGTCGCACAGCGCCGCTGCCGGATGTTTTCACATTGGACCCAACTGAAAGAATGAGATCTGCCGCGAGGAGACAGCTCATCGACAGAGGGGGCGAATGCGAGACGGCTTCAAGGTTATACACACAAGAGACATCAAATCTAGCACAGCCACATGTCAACAGTCACGTGATCAACTGAAACGCGGTTTGGTTGCAACCACCAAATGAAGACGCGACCTTGAACTCGTCAACTGATGGCTTCCTCGTCGTCGCTCGCGTTGAGCACGCTTCTTTCGACACTACACACACATTTAAATGCTCAAACGCAGTTGCTGCCACAGCTCCATTCCCAACTTGGTCTGCCCCCCACCGCTCTCGAAGACGAGCTCGAAGAACTGCAGCACAACCTTACTCGAGCAGTAGAATCGCAAATCAATGTACGCAAGAAGCAGGTAGAAGAATGGGAAGCGAAATGCAGAGAAGTAGAAATCGCGTGCTCGCGGTACGCACACGCACTCGGCACCCACTCCAAAGTCGCGGGATCACTCAACGAGATAAAATCGGAGAAGGTGTTGCCGCGACGACATGAACATGCGATGGAGTTTCAAGAGCGGTTGAGACAGGTTCGTCGATGGTCATTGTTGGTGTGGGGGTATGGCTTATTGACGTTGGATAGATGTACCATACCAAACTCGAGCAGCTGACGACACTGACGAACCGGCTGAATAGTCTTGCGCGAAGTTTGGGATCGAATTATTTTGCTCCTGATATCCTGTTGCCAAGCATCTCTGTGGAAGAAGATCCTAACGATCCCAGTGCCCTGAAGGATGTGATGCCTGAGCGTTTCTCTAAACTTGAGAAGGAGCTCGTGCGAGGGAAAGGCGAGATGGTGAGTCGATCACTATATTATTGTGTCTGTAAATTTCCTGTGGCAGATGGTCCCTGTGCATGAACACCAAGCAGTTGATCGGACCGGGCAATTTGACCGGACTCCGCGATATTTGATTCTTGCTTGCTTGAAGCCCAGAGGCCACCTCATGTAAAACCCATGTTGACCGCAATTTTTATTACCTGTGGTATACGTGTTATACAACCGTATCCGGGAAAATCATCACTTTTCTAGAGACGATGGCTCCGTTTTCCATGCTTCGTGAAAATTATCATATTCACTAAAATGACTTTGCTTAGACGAAGCGCCTTGCTTCACTGGGGAATGTATTCCTCCAGATCGATTGGCTACACACTGAACTTGGTATTGATCCACCAGAAGTCGATGATGCACCGGCTCTACCCGTCGCGTCTTCCTCAACACTAACAGTCCCCGCTTATAATCTTCCCCGTTCATCTTCCTCTAGTAGTCTACGGCCGACAAATGTAGATCCCTTTCTCGACCCGACTGGTTCGCCTACACCATCCCATGGAAGGTCAGAAGCCAGGCTTCTCTTCCGATCGGCTTCCCCCTCTCCAGTGTCACCAACCGAACAGGGCACAAATCCTTCTCATGAATTCCAGTGCGCATTTTCTCGGTTTGTGCGACTTTTGGATTCTTCGTCAACCCCTGATCCTATCCCCGCTACCCTTCTTGGTTCGCTTGCGGTCGAACCAACCCAAAAGATGATGTTACATGCCGAACAGCGGTGCGCTGAGTTAACGGAGCTAAAGAAACGGAGGGAAACCCACATTCAAGCCATGTATGACCAACTGGAATCACTTTGGCGAAGGATGGGAGTGGATGACACGGCAATGGATGCATTCGTTGAAGTAAGTTGCCCAGATATAAGCCTCAATGTTCATTGGCAAACGTTTTGTCTAGGCAAATCGCGGGACGACGCCACAGGTCGTTCAAGCTTACGAGGAAGAACTGGAGCGTATGATTGACCTAAAGAGAGAACGGATGGGAGAGTTCATTTGGAACGCTCGCACTGAAATTGAGTCACTCTGGAACGAGTTGATGATGGGGGAAGAAGAGCGCGCCGACTTCGCCGCTTATGCAGATGGTACGAACCTGCCCGGCACATTCTGCCGCGAGAACTGGGTTTACGTTTCACCTACAGATGAACACACAGAAGACCTGCTGAGCCAACACGAGCACGAAATTGCTCGACTCAAAGCGGAGGTCAGACTCAAGACGCCTATTCTGGCATCTGTCAAGAAATACTTCGACATATGCGAGGAACAAAAGGAGTTGGAGCGGGCCGCCGGAGACCAGACGAGACTTCTTGGCCGAGGGGGTGGGAGGGATCCAGGTCGACTATTGAGAGAAGAGAAAATGAGAAAGCGCGTGGGCAAAGAGAAGCCAAAGGTCAGCGCTCCGGTCCTAAAAATCGCACATAGCCAATTTAACCATCGACCATGTAGCTGGAACAACAACTCCTGTCATCCATTCCGTCATGGGAGCAGGCTAATGATCGACCCTTCCTGGTGCACGGAGAAAGCATGCTTCAATTGCTGATGGAGAATGTATCTGCAAATGAACAAGAGAACAAGAAGAGGACCGTCACGTCACAGTATTCGGTGCAAGCGCTCAATGCTAGCAAGCCGACTGGTCCTTCGACACGTAGCCGCAGCCTGGAGCCTATCACCAGTAACATCGGGAAAGGTTATATCCCTGGCAAAACGCACAATCCACTCCCGGGCGCTGTCACACCAGCAGTGAGATCGGGGTCGTCGATGTCTCAGACCACGACCAAACGGCAGAAGCTTGCGGATGGTCGTGCCAAACCCGTAAGGAGCTCGTCCCCAGCAAAGGGCCGCACCCCAAATGGGCCGGTTTCTGGTATACTTCCCCCTGCTTCACATATCACAACACGATCGAAACATACAGGGGGGTACGCTTCACTTGGATGGGGACGCGCTCCATCGACGACACAGCGTACGACGTCGCGTGCTGTATCGAGCGCCAGCACCAGCTCCCACCGTTTTGCTAGCCCGACCAAGTCACGTGGTGCAAACTCTATGGGGTCGAACGCGAGCAAAGGCGGCCGTATCAAGCGGGAGAGTTTCCGGCCGCGACCGAGCATGGATGGCCTTCGGGCCGCGAGCGCCACGGTATACCGAGGGATGCCGTCGACAAAGGAGGAATGTTGACGTTGTCTTCTTTCGCTTTTTGACGATCCAAGAACGATAGTTGACCTGCTCGCTGGCGAGGGTAGGCGCGGATCGATGGCATGTTTAATTATCTTTATCGCATCTTTGTAGGGTACTTTCGTTGAGGAGATAAGCTTATATGTATGTCTTTCTTTTTGTATTCGGACTCCTACTTAATGACAGTTTGCATGTTGATGATGAACACAGAAGATCCGCTAGCACATTATTGTGATATGGTTCCCCCAATGAGTGGAATACAGATGGCTTCCAACGGCCCAAGGACTACTCCGCCATACGTTAGCACCTGAGTAAATATACTATAGCCTACACCCGTATCTGTTCCCATACCGGTGGACGCGACCAGTCGTACTGACTAATGTTGAGCCGAGGGACCGAAAGGAGTGCAAGCACGCAGTCAGCCCAGTCCATCGGCTTTTTTTGACAGCCGCAGCCAACGACTTTGAGTAAATCCGATGATTTGCTACCTTGGGGGCTGGTAGCCTCCCGAATTTGCAGCAACAGTTGGACTGATGCCCAGAGACCAAGCAGAGTCGCCAAAAAAAGAAAAGAAAAGAAGAGAAACAGCATGATTTCCTCCGAGTCTGGCAGGAATTGAACTAATCGAAACTTTTTAGTAGCCCAAATCTATACCAGATATTATGTTCTGATTGATGTATCCGCGCGAAGAAATAAGATTACTGTTGCTACAGGCACATTACACAAGCAGGGCTAATCTCCAAAGCAAACATTTTCTACCAATTCTCTAGCATGACTTGTGCGCACTCCTGAGGGTGGTATATTCAGACGCACGACTTCTTCGTAATCGACTCAAGACAAACCTTTAGCCTTGCAAAGTTGTGCACAATGGCAACGTTGAGGATCGTTCTCAACTTTCTCTTCGTCTCCGCTTTCCCGATGACAAGTTGATACGCTCCGGAACAATGACAATATCGTGAGGCGTTGTCCGAGCGGATCTGTTTGCATTTGCAGCAGCGCATGTCTTGCTGGGAGAACGACTTCTCGATCATCCCAACCATCCGAACTAACCCCATCTCTATCCCAGCCCGATCGTATTCACCTTTACATTCCCGGCAAATCCATTTCGGAGGTCCGACAGCCAGGCCATCCGGCATGAGCTCTGGATCACGACACAGGTCAAAGTCACGGAGTGCATCGCACATTTTGCACGCGACATTGAACAACTTTAGGGTTTCGCAAGGGTTCCGGAAAGCAGCATCATGGGCAAACTCTTTGACACCCGCTAGCTCGAGCAAATTCCGTTTCAATAGGCCGATTTCCACTTGATAGTCGCTCGCAAGCCCGATTACTGCGCAGGTAAATTTGACGAACTCGAGAACAGGGTTCGTGAACGTGAGGTAAGAGCCGGGGAGGACTGGAAATGTGAAGTGGGAATGAAGCTCTTCATCGTGCGCCGAGTCTCTGTGTCTCGTCTGAACAGATCCTACCAGTCGCAAGAGCCGCCGGGTGAGCTTTCTGGAAATGAATTCGCGAGCGGCGTCCAGCTCCTTTATCTTTGCTGCGTCTTGCTGCGTGACTTCAGGTGCCATGTTCTGCAGCACTCGAAGAGGAACTCGAGAGCTCTCATTCGCCTTTTGCCTGACTTTGTAGAGTTCGACAATGAAATATTGGATAATCGACCTGAAGTCATTTTGGATGGCTGGTGGAAGAAAAGTCTCAATGTTCCATCGCATCTCAATGGTGAGTTCTTCTTGGGGCTCGACAGCAAGAGGTTTCTCGCAAAAAACGCCCCCGAAATTTGCAGAGTCCATGAATAGCAGGAAGTCGTAGAAACGTTCGGTTTTCAGATATATGTGCTGAAATAGTTCGTGAGATGTGACTGCCGTAGTGATATACGTCGCGTAGGCGTGTGCTGTTCCGGGTGGCTTCGAAGTAGCAAGTAGGATTCGACTGAAGTCGGCATAAACGACGTGGGAGCCAAGCCGTTTGAATTCGGCAAGCATCTGTATGAATGTTTTCCGCATGAGTCCATGGATGAACCGATGGATACTTGGGTCGTAAAGACGAGATCCACTTGTACTGATCCATCGCCAGAAATGATCGGTCGCCAGGGCTGCAGGACTGTCAAAGTCGCCCTGGATTTTGTCCAAGAGCCAAGTCTTGATCATCGACTTCATGATGCCAAACGTCAAGGCAGAGACATTCGACTCCCCCAAGGTGAGATCGCTCTGTGCTTCACCCCGGTTGTATGCATTCAAGGTGCGCGATGTAGAGTCAAAAGCAGTTGTCCCGCCGCTCCCCTCTAACTCGTTCACTACAACGGAATGCAGGACCGCATCTACTGCCAGATTGCGAACCGTAATTTCGAGGCACACGTTGGAATAGCTTCCCGGAGTCATGAATTCTGTGTTCTGTAATTCTTCACTCGGCCGGTTATCAGCTTCCACACCACCCAGATCTGGGCGTTCTGTGGGTGACCACCAGAGCACGATGTCCTGTTGCATCAGCCGCCGTGCAAAACTGATGTCAGACAGAAGAAGTGGTTGATCACCGTCTACGTGCCCGATAGGAACATCATAGTAGTCGGAGAGCGCGATCGAACGATCGAGCCACATGCCACATACGAGGTAGCGGTGTAGCATCTTTTGAGCGACATGTGTTTGCCAAGGAAAGACATCGAGGGAATGGTGTACTTTGGCTTTCGGCATCGACAAGACAGGGAATCTTGAGAGTTTAGGAACATGTTTGTCAAAGTAGACCTGCTCTTTTGACGAAGAAATAATGGTAATATATGACATGTTTTCCAGGAGTCCGAGTTCCCGGGAAATCGCCTTGAGAGCAGAAACATCCTTGCTATGGTAAGTCGTGGTGAATTCGCAAGAAGATGGGTAATGCATAGCGACAGGATCTCCGCAACTAGTTTGCCGTTTCTTCAGGAGATCCACATACAACTCTTGTAGACGGGGAATCCCTTGGCGGCGCGTTGCTGGATCTACTAAATGTAGTTTCACGGCACCGCTTGGAAGGAAGAGTGCAAATACATGAATCGGAGCGCTTTGCGAGCAAGCATGATAGAGGAACAGGTATTTACTACTGCGCCCGCCATCAAGGTACCCCTTCCGGGAAAGGGAGGGATTAGCGCGGTCAAGTTGGTTCAGATCGACCCCTGTGGTCTGAGCTTTGTTGAGAGTCAATCCTGGTTCATCAACAGTGCAGGTTTTGCCTAGCTTGAGTATGGCTCGCATTTCGAGGGGGATCTAGTACCGAATCAGAAAAGCGTCATGTTTGCGTGGTGTTAGAAGCCATGCCTACCTGGCGCTCGAACACACCACCCACGTTCGGATCGTTCGTCAAGTCTGTGAAATGTTCCTGAATGTCTTCGTAGACATCTTCCTTTACGATTACTTTATATAAGTTGTTGCAGGGAATGTCTCTCGGCAAATGTCGTGTAACCTTCTCCAGCTGGTAGTATTCCGTGTGGAATAGCTCATCCTTGGGTAGGTTCTTGAAATGAAGATAAAACTGCCTCGGAACACGGAGCGGAACGGAGGTAAGCTCTCCATCAACGGAAATCCATAGCGTAAACCGTCCAGATATCTTGCTCTTCCGGATCTGCAAAATATCCCAACGTTGCGTTGTTCGAAGCTTTGCGCCTCTAAACAAGGAAGGGACCACAGCGGATGTCTCTCCACCCCAACGTGCCTCACGCATTTTGCGCCAGCGAGGCTTGATGGCTTTCAACCAATTCGAGTAGCTCAAGCTGGGATCTGGAAGAGGAATGCTATGCCCTTTATCTTCTTCACCCTCAGGACTTGGCTTCCAAGTGGCTTTGCGATTAGCGGTGGCAATGCATCTTTCGTCGGAATGCTTCCGCGTTCCAAAGTCTTCTATATCAAAGTCTCCACCATCCTGCACGTTTCGCGGAGCGACAGAAAAGAAATCCGTGACTTTGTTTTGTTTAAATTTATCCACGGCCACTGCAACTCTACGATGCAGCCAGTCGGGATGTCTGATTCTTGGAACAGGATTCGACACACCCTGCATGGCGGCAGGAATGGTGATCAATTTCTGGATCACAGAGCCCAACCGCTCGATGTAATATTCCCAGTCCAAAATCGAACGAAGGTCAAAGTTGCTTAGTCCAGGATCCCTGAGCCACTTCCGGAGGTAAGTTCGCTTAATGGTTTCCTCAGCTGAGAAAATGGCGACCGGGACTGCCCGCTCGGTAACGGGAGCACCGTTTGGCTTTGCAGAGATGACAAACTTGCAAGCAAGACCCTTGTCTTTGACCATTTGGTTGCCCAAGAACTCGGCGAGCCTCTTGGCAGTGCTGATAGACGTAGATTTTTGGCCAGCGTACTCAGCAAGCGTCTTCGTCATACTTCTGTTCTCCGCGATGAGATCGACAAGTTCCTCGTCTGAGAGGGTTTCAGCGCGAGAAAAAAGAATGTCCAACCATTGGTTAGCAATGTTGGCCACGGCGCCGTAGCACTCTTCAGTGGTGCTACCGAGCAAGAACTTTTCAAAGATTTGAGACTGAAAAATTTTGATCAGCTGGAGTTCACCACGTCGTTTTACTTCGAAGCCTTTGAGTTCTGCGAGAGAGCCGTCATCGTTGAACACTGCGTAACGCTTCTTGAGCAGTTTATCTTCCTCCTTTGACGAGGGGAGGATCATCGCCCGATATGGTCCGTCGAGTTCGAAGAAAATAGAGTTTTCAGAGTGCACATCGTATTCTCCTGTTTCTGGGTTCAAGTTGTGGTACTGGTGATTGGTGAATCGTGCGTGGACGAGGTGATTGAGCATTGTACACGGATAGGACATAGAGAGAGCCTTGCCGCTTTTCAGCTTGAACTTGAAGTTCTCCGGGAACACGCCTGGAAGCATACACCAGATTCCATCCGTATCCAGTTCGAGAGGTCGCCCGATCTGCTCCACCAACGCACGAGCCATCTGAATGATCGTGGCGCCAGTGAGACAAGTAATCCCCGCCATCTCCATCGAATGCCAGCGTGCACCTTTACGCATCACGTACCCATAAAACGAGTTGAGGATACATTTGTGAGCGAGCTGCAAGGAGTCGTAGAGCACGATCATTTTCTTCGCCTCATCTACTTCCGCGAGTGAGCGGCCCTCACTGAGAACTGTGTCGAGATTCTTCTTCCACGTTTTGAGAAGTCCCTTGTATTCGTAGCGGCGATCACGAAACCGCCGCACGGTATCGACATAGAAAGGGTTTTCCCGCTGACAGACAATGGATTCACGCGTCTCCACCCTCGTATCCTTCGTCTTCTTGTACACCTTGCGAGAGTAGTCCCCAAGTCGCTTGTGCAAAAGAGCTGTTTGCTCTGTCTCCGTTAGATCGGCGAATTTTCGCTGCGGCCCCCCAGATTTCTTGGGAGGGAAAGTTTCCTGGTTCAGCGCGTGCCGAATCATGTTATACTCGTCCCTGTGTGCGGGGAAGAATTCGCCTCGCCAAGCCCATTCAAGTCTTCGGTCGCATTCCTTCCCTGGCCGATTATAGTCGCATACCGCACACACTGATTCGTCGACCATAGAGTCTGGTTGTAGTCGATTCGACAACATGATGTTGGGGTACATTGCGGCAACATCAAGATGGTAAATGAGCGGCTTATCGGTTCGCTTTGGGTTGTCCCGCATGAGCTCGAGAGCGGATTGAATTTGAGACTTGACTTCCTCATAGTTGGTAACATTTTCCAAGGACTCATGCGACTCCTCGACGATATGGAACGCAAGGGCAGCGCCGAGCTCATCAATCAACTGAACACGAGGGGTCAATACTCGCAGCCGTCATCCATAGATGTCGACAGACCTTTTGAGCCGCAGCGGGGACGATCTTGAAGTCCGTAGAAATATCACTACGGAACACACCGGCCTCTAATGCTTCAACGTGCCCCCCAACATAAGTTTCCGAGGCAAGCAAATGTCCTTCAAACATGCTCAAGTGAGCATCTTCGTATCTGTTGGGCATGATAATATGCGCGCGAAAAGCTTCCACCTGAGCCGGTGCATAAGGAACGCCCAAGTGTAATTAACCCACATTCACGCACCATCAACAGCGTCTCGCAAAGCGTTCCACTTCCCTTTCGCAAAACCTCATCTGGACACAGAGGAATGATGTTACACAGAGAGAAGATAAATGGGTGCACGTATTTCATATACAGATAATATGTTGCCACGGCATCTGAGACGGAATATTGCGCAAGGACCTGAGGCTGCTCCATAGCATACCTGGCAATTCTTCATCAGTACAAGCGTGATTCATGAAGAATCGACCGGCGTACGGAGTCATCAATTCGGGATCCAACTCGATTGGATTGTACCCAAGCTTCGCTGTGGTGACCGCTTTCAGGCCCTGGCTACCTTGAGGCAGGTACGAGTCGCGCTTGACCCATCGGAAACAATCCATGTGGGCGCAGCACCTACTCTTGAACTCGTCCTCTGAATCCTTTGCGAACCCAGTCTCCAAGAACATGTCGATACCATTGGCTTTCGCCCTCGCACAGAGAAATGGAAAATCGAAAAAATCACCGTTGAACGTGGCCATAATTGTAGGTTTCACGTCTTGGATGTGTTGAAAGAATCGCGTGATCGTCGCAGTCTATCCAAGTCGTCAGCAGCGAACGAACGGGACTCGTCATGACCAATGATATACCTCGTCCTTCTCGTTAAACACTATGAACGGGCCTTCATACCCTTCCTTAGGGGTATACTCAAAGTCCTCGATATCCTCGCTCACGATTTCGCGGTTTGTGATGAGATACCCTTGACCGTCAATCATATACGAAATCATCATCACTTGATCAAGAGCCTGATCAGGAAACTTGAGAGGTGCCTTTGTCGTCTCGATATCAAACGCCATGACCACAGGATCTGCACGCTTGACGCGCTCCGCGATTTGCGAAAAGTTCGGTTTCCCGGCATTAAATGTCACGGCGTACCACAACCCAACCCGGAGTTCGTTGTCGATAGCCACGCGCAAGTAATATGGCACGTCAAATTCCCGAATATCGATAATGCATTCGCGGGGATCCCTTTCTCTGTAATTGCTACCATTGATACTCCCACCGATTTCGGTCCATTCGCCTTCGAGCTCCATATTTGTGCTGGGACCCGCTGTGGCATTGACCACTTCCGCGTACGCGTCGACGGCCCCCCGTTTGGCACCATTCTCAAGTGCGAGGGGTGCAATGTCGCGCCTGACAGCAAGAAGGTCCGATACGTTCCTAAAACACAACTGAAGGTAAAGCCTCCGGTGTCCCATCAAATGGTTCGGCAATTTGAGATCTTCCTTTCTGTCACGAACGATCTTGAGGATAACCCCTTCGTACCGTTTCATGAGCCATTCTTCCACACTCGCCTCTGAGCCGCTCTAAGATCATTTTATACCTCATGAGCATGCCTATACGACGCGACATCGAACATGCCTACCTTGCACGCAATCTGAAAGTAAGGCTCGTATTGCATCGTACACTTGAACGATCCACCGTCGTCCTGTATAAAGTAAAAGTCCACCGCCGCCTTTCCCCCTGGATAGTCGGGATCCTTGACCAGGGTCGGATGCATATTGATGAGCCAGCCTTCCTTGCGCCCTCCTTCTTGCAACCGCGCGAACCCGAGTTTCTCATCGATCTCGTCGCCCAGCTGAACCTTCTCAAATCGCTCAGCGAGTTGTGTACCGTCATCTTCGCGTTGTGGAGCCGAGCTTTCACCTGGTGTATTCGTATTCGGTGCGCCGCCTCGCCCACCTCTTCCTCTGCCACGGCCTCCGCGAAAGCTAGTGTTTCCCCTATAACCGATGCGTCCTCCACGTCCTCCGCGTAATCCAAAAGTGCGTCCGCGTGCCATGGAGTGCAAAGAGCATGAGATTGAGACTGTCAAAACAAGACTCCACGCGTAACGTCACGTCACGTGATGTGACATACGCGACAAGTCACATCCCTCTATTTGTCACACCCACGCAGAGCCTTTCGCTAGCTCCGAATCTGAATACAATTCAACAAATGGTGGTGCCCTTTCGCGCAGCTCCAAGGCATGGAATAAACGGAAATGGTATCTCGTAAAATACGCACAAATTGACCTCAAGCGGTTTCTCTCGCGGCAAGAAAAGAAAAGAAAATCCGTATCCAGTACCGGAAGAAGTCCATGAAATAAAACCAAAAGAAAATGCAATGCAGGTTGGGATAGAGTGTAAGGGATCACAAGTCGTTCGATCAGCGAAATAGCAATGGGCAGGAGAACCAGCAAGACCAAAAATACGAGGAAGCTGAGCCAGGACAGAATGCATGTTGGGCAACGCAGAAATTCATGATGGATGAAAACACAACACAGAAAATCCATGGCCGTAATCCAGGGAAAAGTGCATACCTCTTCTAACCTCATTCCTCTTCGTCCTCATCTTCTTCTTGGATCGCATGTTTAAAGGCAGGACCACGAGGCCCTGGTAATTGCCACCGGCCCCCTCTCACCTCTGGCGCTTCAAACGTCATTTCGCCCTGTCCTGGGGCAGGCGAAGACCTCCCAACCGGCGAATGGCCACCTCTCTGTCTCCCCACAATGCCAGCGACGGTGTTCGAGCGAACCTTGCTTGTGCGTCCATGCCTGCCGACATTCCTCGGAGGTGGTGACATCACCAGCGGGATTGGGGAGTCCAGAGTCAAATATGGACTTGTACTTAAACCCGTTGCGCTTCCGGGCGTCTGCCCTAGTCCCCCAGCAAACTCGGGGACATCTTCATCCTCGTCCACCCAATCACTCTCATCTCCCATACTCAAACTCTGTCGCCCCGCACTGAACACATCCCGTATATCAGGTGCAGGAGAAATGGCCAGAACCTCGACGGGAAGGTGAGTGCTCCGACTTTGCCATCCGGGAGGCTCATGTCCCCAGCTCTTCTTCCATGACGTACGCCCTAATGAACCAGAAGCATGTGGGCTCGTAAATGGTGTGAGACGCTTCTGAGCGATGAACGTGCCTGCACCTCGTCTAGGAGTGCTATCATCTAATGACTGTCTAGAAGGATACCCTTTGAACGGCGAACTCGTTCGTGTCGCTTCGCTTTCTGAAGCCTCATAGAACGATGTCGG
>JBBPJT010000776.1:0-15129 GCA_038088895.1 Xerocomus potaroensis
ATCAAGCTTGGACTGACTTGGTGCGAGATGGCGGTCCCCGAGCAACGAGCCGGGGAAAGAGATGGATACTGTCCAAAAGTAGTGGGTTAAATCATTGACACAATAGGCGAAGGTGCTCACTGGCCCGCATTTTCGTATCTCAATGTATTGGTGGAAATAACAGGGACAAGCCTTACTTGGGGCGGAGTCTCTAAATACTCCGGATCCATGACCGTTAAGTAGTTGTTCGATCCATCCATCCGCCTTATGTATGGACTCGTAGGTACTGCCATCTTGGGTGGTGGTAATATTCCAAAAATGGCGGCATCGCCATCGGGTTTTAAACAATTTGCCACACACAGCATAATTATTACTGATCGCCGTTAATCGGGAGCGAAAACAGGAAAGGTGAAGAAGTTGGCAAGTCCCACGCCATGTGATGTGATTAGTCTGGTGACCCAACACAGCACAGCAAACTCTCTCCTCACTCCTCACTCTTTGCCAGCGGCTGGAAACACCGACATCGACAACATTCTTGCTTGTTGGATTTGACCTTGTCAGAGGACCGATCGACTTCCTTGCGTTTATTAGAACAATGTCTGCGATATCCCTGAAAGTTTGTCTCGTTGTCCCGAAGTTGCTTCACGGTCACAAGGTCAGTCGGCACGTACATTGAACGCCAAGAGACGATCTGGTTGGACAAGACTCGCCGTCGAACCATCCTTGTTATCTCCAGCGTCTGATATGGGACGGCATGTGCTCGCTTTATTTCCACCCTGTCAAGTTCAATCAAGGGACCAAGGAGGAGGGCGCAATCCCTAGATGCATAAAGGCTCCCCCCACCATCCATCACGCCCGCCCACGAATCACGCCTCCAATCTTGATTCATCGTTGACGATGGCTGAGAATCACCATCCCCAGCTGCAACAACCAAATGCGTAGGTTCATTTTCTTGCCCAGATCTGATGCTTAACTGGACCTGATTAGAAAATGTCGTTTTGAGCCTCTCGATTCCCCAACAGGAGAACACACGAATGGATTAGGGTATGTTGGCATGAGTTGTTTTGAGCTAGCATATGACCTACCTTTACTACTAGACCAAGATTCGCTGAGCGTGGAAAGCAGACCTATACTACAGCAAAAGGTGACAAGTGCGTTACTCCCGATCGTTTCCTCGATGAATCACAGAAGTTCACTGGACTCGAACAGACCTTCTGACAAGAAGGGTCAGAGCGGTGGCTCTGCAAGTGGAGTCAGGCATGACCCAAACCCCAATCAGTCAGTCAAACTTCTGTCCTACATGCTTGTTTCACTGAGTCTATTGTGAAGCACTCCTTCCAACGGAGCCCATTACTCTCACTCCAGCCAAGTCAGGCGGTAGATAGTCAGCAGAGTGCTTTGTATTTTTGTTGAAACTAGTTCTTGTTTGCGTGTCCCGTGTGTTCGGAGATTACCCCGCAAAGCTATGCTGTGTCGTCGAAGAACGTCAACTCCCTCCAGTGCACTGACTCAACGTGCCGGTACTACGTACGCGATGTATACAGCTTTGACAGTCAGGACATTCCAATGGAAAATCACAGTGGGTCCTGTATTGTCGCTCGCTTCTTGCTTCATACAGGAAGGCACTGCCCGGTAGAAACTGAATATCATAAAAAACACCAAGCGCTCTCTTTTCACAAAGAACCACTCATCCTGTCCATAGAACTTTTACAAAGGGTCCATCCTGAAGTGTTCGATCACATCGGACTGACCACGAACTGTGAACAGGACATACTCCGCGCTGTTGTCTAGCTATGCCTTACTACCTGTCGACGTTATTTGGGTAGGTAACTGGAATCCGCCTTTGGATAACATTAATTAATCGAAACTAGCCGTGACTCCCGCGGAAGGCATCTTCCGGCTCAGAGTTCGAGTGCTGCCCACCAGCAAATGACACGACCTTCGAATCGCGGTGGCTCCTCGTTTCTAGGGTGCTTCTCGTGCACCCGAGCGGGCCCACACGATGAGTCGTACGCGCTGTCGAACTCGCACCCAGTCCGTGTATCACCACAGGCGAGGCCGGGCGGCTCCAGGTATGGCCTCCCTTTTGACAATCGGTTTCATTCCTAATGAGATGCTGCAAGACCTTACAGTCACCGCTAAACTTGTGGGACCGAAACGGAACATTTTTGAAATTTACTGTATATACTGGACGCTATCGAAGAACAACATTCTGCCCTCTAGACTTTCAATCGGCGAACCCATGATGCTCCCACTTTCTTCTGCTTTTAGTTATGTTTTGTTCGCGATCTCGGACCCAAAGACATTTGCTTGAAATAGATAATAGAGATATTATTATTTGAATATGAGTTTCAGAATTCCGTGATTTTGCTTTGGCTTGGATGTCCACGTAGTGTCGTTGAGGCGCCCACAGCATCCCGACCGGCCATAAAATCAATTTTTCTTTGATTGATTCGGAACTGGAGGGAAAGGGCGATCAAGGTTTTGGGTTCATCTTACCATCAATCAACATTAGATATTAGTTGACAATCATCCCAAGATGGTGATCGAGCGTGGCTCCAGGTTGGCTGGAATGCTGTAAAAGTTTCGATGTAACAACGTGACAATGCTACCGTATTGCAGCTGCGAGCCCGACGCCGGTCGGAAAAGTATTATTGCAGCCTGATGAGTCGGGTTCATTGGAATGTATACATCGTACGCAAAAAGTCGACTGCTTCTTTGGAGAACACGGCACTCGTATTTAGCCCGCTATGTGTCACTTAATTTCGAGTCCAGAATCAACAGTAGCCGAAAATCTATTCGATTTGATAGTAGTCATTTTCGCCAACAAGCACGTCGGGCCTCTACGTAGCGTGAGAGCGGAAGCGATGATATCCACTGTCTGGCTATGCCCGTGAGTGTCCGCACCGGCCGTTGTGGGTGTAGACTCTAGCGAGGTATTTATTTATGGGCCGTAGTTTTTCACCACTTCCGAGGACCGAGGACAGGGAAGAAAAAATCAGCCGGGTATTGTCAAGTCAAGCCAGTGACCCAAGATGAAACTCCCGCGATTTATGGCGAGCCATCGATTCTCAAAAAATGTTCTCAGTTGTTCAAGAGGACAATGTTTTTCGGGAGAAAAAACCTAAATGAAATTTGGTAGCATTGTCATCCGTAATGGTGTTCCAAGTCGCTTCCCATGTGTACGGCATCCGATACTCGAAATTCTTCGGGATCACGAAGTCCAAAACAAACGATGGGTTCACGTTCTAGAAACCCTTGAACGCTGATGACCTGCCCCCGACAAGTCATCACCATGCAGAGAGCTGAAACGACACGGCACGAAAGAACAAACTTCGGTCGATTGGGTGTAGAGCTCGAAGCAAACCAACGTTCGTGCGGCTTGCGATCACAGTGGTTCTGCGTGCGCCGTTCAAGCACCTACCCTGCTCACGTACGTGCAGTGAATGTGACTCGAAGATTCCGATATCGAGCATGCAGCAAGAGTCCTTCGAAGAACGAAATCTTCGAAGCCTACACAGGATCCAAAGAAGGCACCTTGGCAATCCGACTGAGTTCAAGTACATGACACCGGGTGTGGTTTCATTTGCGGCAGCCATCCAGTGGCCATTTATGGGATCTTGAACCAAATTTGAGCGTCAAGGTTAACAATGCTTAAAGCGAATACGTGTTCGGCAAAAAGACAAGATCAGCGCCCCGTGCAGGGGAGCTCTTGACAACCGGAAAGTACGGCGTTGATGGTGGCCTGGTTTGCACTGATTGAGCCGGTGGAAATGCAGGACCATATACTCTACGTTATCATCGCAGATAATTTCCATCTTCATCGGAAACCAGGTTGCTGCATAAATGACCGTTAATTTATTGGTAAAAGCAAAGCATTTGTTATGGGATGCATCTGGGACCTTGTGTCAAATCAATGGAAATGATAAGGAACCAACCTTGGAAACAATGAAGAGCCTCGAGCTCCAAAACGGACGTTTGGATTGTATTCCTGCCCCATTCATAGTAGAGCGACTGCTATCCTCCCATCTTACCCTAGGGAGAGAATCCATTCCTATGGGTGTGGAGATGTTATTATGGTGTGTAAGCAGCGGCCGTGCGGGTAAATTAAAATTCAAGGGCAAACTTCACATAGCCCTTACTTCCCCGATTTTTGCAGAAAAAGCAGTTGGGCAATGTCAACGCGGGTGAAGTTTAGTCAAGCAATGTATTACAAAGAAGAATTTTTTAAACCAAGAGCCGGAATATTTTGTTCCGTTGTTACTGTGTGGAATACCCCGGAACACTGCCCAGTGCGCTGGTACATTTTGTAGTCCAACGAATGGCCAGTGGCCAACGTTGATTGATGCTGCAAGCCAACAGATCAAAGCCACCCAGGAGCAGTACCCTGGCAAGTTACCACAGCCATAAGTAGCCGGTGGCAAAAACCTTGCTAGCGGGAATATCAGAAGTACACCGGCATGTGCTGATGTGACACGAACTAGAGACAAAACATGCAGTTACCCTTGCCGGTTACGGTGAACTACAGGAGTCCACGACCGTGGCTCGTCAGAGCCTCTCTGTACCCCTGCCCAAGGATCTCGAATGGGGATGGAAATACCGTCTGGAAGCTTCTCTGTTATGGATTCCTTCTGCGTCAGTTCATTTTCCACATGCGGGGCGGGTATGTCCAAACGAGAGGGTTGTGCTGTGCACCGGACCATGCGCTCACGTTCTTCCCTGTCACGCGCTTCGAGCACGGCTGCATTCAATTGTACGCGACGTTGGCGAACCCGGTCAGCCTCCAATTCCTGTGAAATTAATAGAACGTGTCAACAAAGTATGGTATCCCGACAACAACGGAAGTGTACCTCGATGCTCGGTGGGCTTGAACGTGTATGCGTGAGCCAGGCGGTCCATTGCACTGCACGGAACTAGAACGTGAGCCGAACAACATTGCCAAGGAAAGCAGCGAGAATGATAGTGAAGGGTGCACGTACCCGGGAGCCTCTTGCCGCTTGCCACGTAGGTCCACATGTCATCCGTCCTTTTGTATTGAACGGTACGCTTTGAGCGACCTTTAAGGATGTTAGCCTATACCTCCGGGACAGAGACGGGGGCACACCGTTGTTTGCGTTGGGATGTTCGTAATACTTGTTCCCTGCAAGGAGTTAGTCGATGTCGGACATGGCACCGAAAGCCACAGCATCGGCCCTAATACCTTGCAAGTCACGCCCGACGAAATACGTCTGGTAGGTCTATGTAAGAACGACTGCTCCCGACCAAGGCTATACTCACAGGCCTCATAAAGCGCTGCAATACCCGCCGAAGAATGGACTCGGACATGGTGGGGGCCGGGGACGACGTGACTCGGTGGCTGTGACAATACCCTAATACGACATTCACATACAAGACAATGTAAACCCACGCTATCACTCGAAAGAAATGCACTCAGAAATCGCCTAGGCCATCGTCGTCCAGGTCACCCTCCTGAATCTCCTTCGCAAGTTCCTTTTCACGCTCACGAGCCCCTTCTGCTGCGGCCAGTTCCTTCCGATGTGCATTCAGGGGGTACCGCATAGCCTGGAAAAGGATGTTACCACCGTGGAATGGAGACATAGCACCGCTCACCTTCACGCTCTGATTATGCAGCTCTAGACAGTATGCGATACGGCGGCCGAACACCTCACTGACTTCCGGACCGTATCCATTCTTCCTTCCTTCGCATTCCATCCAACCTTTCTCGTGAACAATCCGGCCCTCAATGACACCGTCCCGGATAGCTTTACCAACAATGTACTCTGCATCCTCCTCAGAATCCAGATGGAGCTTGAGACATATGTCACGCAGTGAGATGCGCGAATAGGACAACGAGAGTCGCCGAATACCGGTCTTGATTACATTCTGTCGGAGCCGAACGATTAACGTATACGTCTTGTCGGCCTCAAATTGAGAAGCACGTTTGGTAAGTGTAGCTTGGAACTCGGAGAGAGATCCAGTCCGAACAGCTACCGCGGAGCATGAGAGCTGAGCTGTGTTGTCACCCAAAATGACTCACCTTTTACGATGTCAAAATAAGGCTGGAGGGCCTTTTGAAGTACAGGATGTCTAAAAGTGCTGCGATCTGGAATGTCACCCATAAGTAGCTCCACCACTACGAAGAGCTTATGCACGGCTTGGTAAAAGCCGGGCGCAGTCTTCGCCGGTGGAGCCCGTCTGATCGCTTGCTGAAGATTCGTATGGGCTGCAGTGTAACTCAATTGCACAGCCTTGATGCGTCCCAAATAATAGTGGTAACGAGCAAACTGAGGGTTTCCGGCGGAAGTTGGGAATGTTGTCTTTGATACGAGTTTGTCCGCTTGGTCGTACAGACTATAATGGAGATAGCTGCGGAGGAGTCTGTTGATCAGAGATGCTTGGGTGTCGTCATCGTGACGCAAGGCGGCAGTTCGTTGGGATGCAAGAAAGAGTCTAGAAAGGATGCTTCATCAGAGTCACAAAAAAAGTAAAGAGGAACTCACGGTCGCGCATCCGCAAGACTCCCGCCAAGTTCGTATGATCTCTCGACAGCGAACCAAACCTTAGCTGCGATAGCATCCATGCTCCGACGATTCAGTTGTTGCATCTTATCAACAGTCTCTTTGGACAACTCGATGGATTTAGAAACGTTGCCTTTGGAGGTGTAAAGGTGGTGGATGAGCAGGAGGCGGAAATAAATCTCTACTTCTGGTACTGGATCGGACGTGGGCTTGGGAAGGGAGATCAAGATAGCAGGTCCGCCAGGTTGCGCTGCGGCATCAACATCCATGGATTGGTCTGTGGATAATGCAGCAGGTAGCCATGCTAGGAGCGATGCTTTCACCACAGATTCTGCATGTGCGTTCACGCGACATGTGTGCACGACTGCAAGGATACGCACCAGTCGGATAGTTTTCCTCGATTGCATCACGGAGGATCTTGTCGTCTAGTCGCTTTCGCAAGGCAGTGAGCGAACGCAATACGCGATGGGTGAACCGCGGCTCAAGGTCGGCAACAGCCCTCTCGATGAGTGCAATATTAGACTTGATCTCAGCGGTAGGCGTTGGAGGGACCGGTTTCTTCTCAGCATTCTTCTCAGCATCCGCCTTGTCGTCCTTCTTGTCCTTGTCCTTTCCCTTGTCGTCTATCTTTTTTTCTTTGCTGGTTGCCTGAGTGGTGGACATAACGAACGTTATGACTTTCGATGCCTGGCACTGACGCGTCTATACCCTCTAAGAGCACAGCCACAATGGTATCGTTTGTTACGTCAGCCATGTTCCGGCTCCAGTGGTAGTGAGGGTAGCTTGTACAAAAGTGTAGCTCATGTCTTAAATATCCTAAGCAATCGTGCCTCGGTAACAATCCGCGTGCGACATAAGGGACATTCTCTAGAACTGGCGAGAACTAGATCAGAGCATTCACGGCACATAGCAAGATGGCTGCAAAATGTGCAGTAAGCCAAATATCCATCGGCTCGGGATGGAATTTCGACGTACCCGCAGTCAACGATAGCAATGTTCGCTTCTTCATCTTGGCAAATAACGCATAAACCAGAGTGTTCTGCATTCGTTGACTTCGGGTGGTAACGTGACCTCGATTTTGGAGTTGAATGCGACGGTGAAGATCTCGGGGGGGAAGTGGATGGTTGCGGGGTGGTATTCGCATGGGGGTAGTTATCATCCTGCCCGGGCCCTTGTGTTGCATCCATATATGCTTCCAACTCGGGGTCGACCATTCCTGCAACGACTTCCTCTTCTCGGTCCGGCACCTCGATGATTGCTGTATCATCTTCATCCATCACGGAACCAGTATCACCAATACCCTCATTGTCCTTCCTCTTCTCCTCCTCGATTAAAGCCCATGCACGTTCCACTAACTCTTCCTTCTCTACTATACCTGGAGGGATCCTCACGCGGGCCTCGAAGAGAATTTGCTTCAACGTGCCGACTGATAAAGCAGCAAGCGACGAACGTGGGAGCGTGACGAGCGTAGACATCGGGGGTGGTGGCAGAGGCGGTGCAGACTGTGAATGGGAAGGTGCATGGGCAGTGATCGGGGTAGATGATCGTCCGTTGGACGATGACGGACGCGATATGTTAGGTTGCCCACTGGTCGTGCGCGTCGTTCTTGGGTTTGCTGGGGCAGATGTTGTCCTACTCCGGGGTGACTGGGGACCATACGCGGTCTCCTGGGGCTGTCGACGATTTGGATCGAGGTCAGGACGGGGAAATGACCTATTTGATCGAGAGCTTGTGTTCGCGTTGGTACTCGGGAACACACGGGGGGACGAATTCCTGTTGGCTGAAGAGGCGGCAGAAGGTCCGGGTGTGGAAAGCGAAGGCACGGAGTGTTTCCTATAGAAGTCCTCGTTTGCGGGTGTGAGGCAACCTTGATTTGTCTAACAGTAAAAGGTGAATCACTTCAAAGAATGTGAGATCGATAGACCTACGCGAGCGGCTAAGGCGGCATCAACAAGATCGTTCTTATCTATCGGATTCTTGACTTGGATGTTGTATGCGGCAATGTAGCGTCTAAGCTTAGCGAGTGGGAGAGACCGTAGCTGAGCTCGACCAAGGGTTGTGACTGAAAGGCAGACCGTTGCATGTAATTTGGGTGTGCAGCAGACATGCGATCACGCACCATTGAGCATTTCGATGCAATAGGCGCAGACATGTGTTAGATCATGGCCACGCGTAGGAGCAGTGCGTGGGATAAGCGCTTGATAATCCGTACAAGAGGAGCAATAATCAAAGCCTTGTATAAAGCGAATAAGGTCGGGGAACTTTGATGCGAGAGAGACTCACCGCAGTGCATGCACTTGCGTTGTCGATGAAAGAGGATACCAAACTCTCTCCCGCACTTTCTACAGGATTTCTGGTCTGTGCCAGGGCCTGGTGGTGGAGGCCCGCTGAGCAGGGGGATTCCAGCGGGTCTCGACATGGTGAAAGGAGGAGGAGAAGACCGGGGCCGGGGCTGGGAGCGAGTGGCGGTTAGTCATCGACGTACCGTCGTTTCTTCTGGCATGTTCCCTGCTCGTGCCGGATCATCGGAACTTCCAATCCTGGACATGTCATGTGATGAGCAAGGAACGAGCACGTGACCAACGCGTCGAAATTCGGGCGGCAAACAGGGAAAAAGCCCAACGACATCAACCGCAACTTGACCTGCTACTAAATTCGTTTCAGCCCACTCGTTTGGATCCATTCACTCTTCATGACTACCCACAAGATCAAAATCGCTGCCCGTCTTCGTCCCCGACTCGACAACGAACTTGACGACGAAGGCGTACAAATAACACACACTCCCGGTGGTACATCATTTATCAGTGTCCCGAATCCTCGCGACCTTGCTCAAGTATTCAATTTCCCGTGAGTCGAATTCTTTAACCTCCTTTTGCTGTCATACCCTGCCGTAGTGTTCGGTTCAACCTCCCTCTGTTGCTAGGGCGAGCTGATCAGTCTTCTAACCCCAGGTTTACTTCATGTTATGACCAGTCTTCTACTCAGGAACAAATATTCGAGCAGGACGTTCGTCCTCTCATCGATGTTGTGTACAGTGGTGTCGTCAGTCGCCTTTTTTCTCCACAGTCTTCTCCTTAACGTCGTCTGACGTCCTGTTAGACCGTAACTATCTTCGCGTATGGCGTCACTTCGTCTGGAAAGACACACACAATGCAAGGAACGCGAGCACACCCTGGCGTCATCCCTCGGGTGGTCGAGGTAGGTTGAGGTGCACCAGCCTCGTTACAATTACAATCCCGCCATGCAGGCTATGTTCCTCCATAAAGCAGCCTTGCAGCACAGTAGTGTTGAGTTGGCCATCTCATACATGGAGATATACAAGGACGAGGTCTACGATCTCTTCGTACATCGTGAATCTGTACGTGGTCGTCAACAGTGTACTAATATTCACGTTCGACTTCGTTACAGGCACCCAAACTTCCCGTCCGTGAAAATGATGCTGGGCAGGTATTCGTCGCCAATTTGACCTCACTTTCTATTTCATCGGTAGGCGAATTCGACGCCGTATATTCGTTCGTGGTTTGCCGTCCCCCACTACTGTCACTCATATCTTTCCGCAGACGTGCTTCTCGCCATCGTTCAGTTGGTGCTACAAACCTCAATCGAGCATCTTCTCGTTCACATGCCGTACTTACCATTGAAGTAACAATGACGGACTTGGCAGCAGAGAAAAGTGTGTACTCTCAGTATTTGCCATCCTCTAGCTTACCCTCGTTGGTTAGCATTGACCGGGAAAATCAATCTCGTCGATCTTGCGGGTTCAGAGAACAACAAACTTACCGGAAATGATCCGACGCGTATGGCAGAATCGGCTGCCATTAACAAGAGCTTGAGCGTTCTTGGACAGGTGGTGCATGCATTAAATCAAGGGGCTGTGGGGTTTCCTACCTCTTACCTTGTAACATGTGCGCTGACACGTCGTTCGCAGTCCCGCATTCCCTATCGTAATTCGAAATTAACCCGAATTCTTCAAGACGCTCTCGGTGGTTCGTCTGTGGGGTTGCTCATTTGCAATCTCGCACCTGGTACGAAGTTCCGCCAAGATACCCTCAACACCCTCAAGTATGTGCTGGCCATTGTCTCTGCCCTGACCCAAATCATTCTGTACTTCTTCATAGCTTTGCTGTCCGAACCAAGAATGTTGAGAATCGTCCGGTAATAAACGAACGGGGTAAGTTGCTCCGCGGGTCCACTAGGATATAATTTATTAGCCGGCCTAGATAACCGTCCCCAATCGAAAGCCCACTTTGCAGCCATCCAACCACCCCCGCCGAAGCTTGCGCCTGCCGTCCTCCAACCTGACCTCGTTCACGCAGATCAGGTTGTCACGACAACTGCTGCCCCAGGCCCGTCTCGGCGACCCCGCCAGTCCCGCGTACCACGTGTTAGTGGTATTGGCGCGGGACTACTACCACCGTTGGCCAAAACGAGACCACGCCCACTTTGCTCGACAATTGTCGAGGAAAAACAAGAACCCGCGATTCAATTAACAGACAAAGACATTGATGAGAGGGTTCGTTCCTTGACCTGGACCCAGCATTATCCGTGCTAAGCAATCCTGGGTTCGATTAGATCGCGAAGGCAGTGGAAGTCGAGGTGGCGCGTCGCTTGAAGGAGCGCGAGGACCAAGAACAAGCGCGTCTTCAGCAAGAAAAGGAGAATATCGCATTCAACGAGAAACAAGACGCTGAGCGGCATCGAGCACAAGTAGACACCAAGTTGCCTCCGGGAATACTCACGCCGCTGCTCACACGACACCGTGACCTAGACGATCAGCTCCGTGCAAGGCTGGCAGAGTTAGAAGAGAGATAGTACGTTGCTGTGCAAGAAATCAGGGGCCAATACTCATTTCACCCAGTGAGCGCGGTAACAAAGAGCTACAGCTTTTAAACGCGTTGTCACCCACGTCTAGAAAGAAGACTGGACGGGCCTATGTCGCCCTCGCGCGAGCCCATTCAGAAAAGTGCGCGTTCTTGCTCATTTCCATGCGTCTACGACTCACCGGCGCGTGCACACAGGGGCGACCTCCAAGTCGCACTCGAACTTTACCGCAAGGCGGAGACATATGTCCCTGATAACATCAAGCTTCGAGAGAGGTGGATACTTTTCGTTGTTCATGTTTTCCTATGTAAATTATCGCGCGGCGCTTGACACTCCTTTTTTTTTCCTTTTTTATATGCATGTTTGGCCCTGATCCCGATGGCAACCCGCATCAGAGTCCTCGAGATTGAATGGGCTGTCAAGAATGGCAGGGAATTTGTGCCATCGCCAAAGAAACCGCGCAAGCCGAGAGGCAAGAAGCGCAAGGTCGCGACGATCAATCTCAATCGAAGCCGCGATGAAGGCATGTCGATGATGTCGGCCGGGCAGGCCTCGTTGGACGAGGGGGACGAGACTGAGTGTGGCCAAGTAGAGATATCTATACTCGACAAAGTCAGGGAGGAGGAATACGAAGGAAACACGGTGATGCTGGAATCACCCGCCAAGAGGGTGAGATCGGATGAGGAATAGAGGGTTTCGAGTCTTGACCCGGACATGTAGTACGCGTTCCGTTGGTATCTTGGCTGTGTAGGATTTTCTTTCTTGTCTTTATTTTTTTTTTTCATGTCTACCAAGAGATTACAAGTCGTCAATACATGCAAAGCTGTACATCCTCCCTCTGCCCGAGGTCTCCAATACAAGGGAGGCAAAATGAAGACAACGGTATAAATATACTTAACCTGCAGGATGACAAGACAACCAATATGGATGCCCAATGGAAAAGGAGCCCGCGAGAGCACACCGCATTAAAGAAGAAAAAGAGAGAAAAGAGGCCACTAAATAGGTATCCAACCTCTTGATCGTTCCCTTGCAGATAAACATTACTAGGACGTAAATACGTAGACGGCGTCGCGCTCGCAAACTTGGTCCATGGTGTCGACATTTTGTGAAGAATGAACACAAAAAAAGGGGGAAAGGGAGAGAATTTGATACTTTGTTTGGAGAGGGAAGAGGTCATTAGTGATCCATGCTGAAGAGCTCGTCATCGTCACTGATCGGTCGGCTAAGCGGACTGAGCGCATTTTGAGTGTGCCAGTTCCTGTTGAGATTCACCGCGTGCGACGGCGTACGGAGTGGCGCGCCGCCCACTGGGGGTCGCGAGAACATGGATTCAAGCGCAGCCATCGAGGACGAGACCGGTGCAGGCGATGTCACCGGGAGTGCGACTGAGCTTAGGTCGTGGTGCGCGGACAGCGAGAGCTGCGAGGGCGTCTCAGTGGTCAAGTGCTGTACGTGGTTCGACTGCAGATGCCAGTCCTGTCCCGACCACGCGTTGATGCCAAACGGCATGGGACCGTGTCCGGGGCTGAATGCACCGCCGCCAACGCTCGAGCCACCGAGCGAGCTAGGCGAGCCGGCGGGCGGGAGGGCATGTATGCGCGAGCAGCCTGCTGCGAGGCCTTGTGGAAGACTCTGACCGGGTGCGTGTGACTGGAGCGCACGGATGGAGGGGGATGTAGCTTCGCCAATGCCGAGTCCAATGCTTGCACCATTGTTGACCCCCGTCCGACCCTCATCTGCAGCAGGACCATGAATAGGTGCATGAGAAAGGGGAGAACGACTCAGTCCCCCGAGGCCAAGACCCGCACCGAGTGCGAGACCCGCGTTGGGGCCACGACCATTGCTGCTGCCTGTATTCATCTTGGAGTAATACTGATGGAGGCTGGGGAGGAAAGCAGCGGAAGCGTTCGAGGGTGCGAGCAAGGAAGACGAAGGCGAGTGCGGATCGTCTCGGAAAAGGCCAGCTCCAGCCCCAGTCCCAGACGGTGTCGCAGTACTTCCCAAGTTGAGCGCACCCAAGCCATTGGAGGAAGACTTGAGTGAGCTTGGTGTGCCGGGGCCTATTGGTCCCACGCCAAAACTGTGTTTGTCAGGAGAGGCAGGTACTCCATTCGTGGTGAGGCCGCGTTCTGCCCAAATGGACTTCACGTCACCCAAGAGTGAAGGAGCGGGCACCGAGCGTGAGTAACGATGGTTGGCGTGATGGCTTTGTGTCTGGGCGATCCCAGCAAGCGGGGACGGTGTGTCGTTCGGGTTGACAGGGCGGGCCGATCCAGAATGAGTGCGAGACATGCGACGGGAACGCTCTGAGGGGGTTAAAAGGTCTGTCAGGGAAGAAGGAAGGAACTCTTCGAGATCTTCGTCTGCAACCAGAATATCCTTGTCTCCAGAGACACTGACGCTGATCCCCGGGTTGATGGTCGTTGCGGGGACAGAGGCGACCTCGGATTTCCATACTTGGGTGTGACCGAGGGAGGACGGAACGCCGGCGCCGACGAGCCGATTCCTGGATTCGGTGAGCAGGGAAGTTTGGGCATGAAAGGTGGAGGGAATTCCGATATTCTGGGGAGAGCTGCCGGATGAAATCGGGGAGTGGGTAGGCAGTGAGCCTCGCGGGGGAGATCCGATAGGACCAAGATCCGCGGCGTCGGCAGGGAGGACTTGACGGCGAGGTGCGCTGGGTACCTTGAGGGGAAGAGTGGGCGGGGACGGATTTCTGGCAAGGACGAGGGAGGATTTTTGGGGAGGGTCGGTCGACGGAGATGTTTGATCGTCGTACTCTGTGGACTGATTGAGCGCGGTGGTCTCTGTGGTGGTGTTCGTGGGAAGAGCGATATTGTGGTTGCGAGCGTCGTCGTCGTCTGGAAGGACGAACGGAGGGAAGTCGGTGTCCTTAAGGGGAGGCGCGGGCGCGGAAGGGGTGGCCTTGAGGGTCATGGCGATGGGCGGGCGAGCCGAGGTCGTGCGTGTTGGAGCAGTCGAGCCCGAGAGGAGGCTGGTACGGGCATTTACAGGATTGGCGGAGGAAGACGTGTGGGAGAGCGATGGGGCGTCGTTCTTTGGAGCTTTTGAGGTTTTTGGGTCTCTGGGAGAAGGATTCGACGCGCCACCGTTGGCGGCGAGTTGAGCCGCCTTCTTGTTTTTGCGATCCATGGACATGCTCTGGCCTGGCAGTATATGGGCCAAGGCGCACTTGTGGCCAAACTTGCAGTTACCCTTGATGAACCAGGCGCAGACGTCCTTTTGGTGGCCGGGTTCGTGTACGGTATGCGAGAATGGGCAAGAAGAGCCGGCGGTGCAGGCGCCGACCTTGAAGAATTTGCAGGGGACATGGGAGAGATCTTTTGCTGCAAAAAGAGTGAGCGGGACGAGAAGTTGGTGGTGAAGACGCCTACACTTTGACGACGGCTTTGATTTGTTGTTTTTGTCGCTGTCGGTGTCCTTGAAGTCGTCCTGAACGACTTGCTTTTCTGCAGTGGGCATTGTGGAGGAACGAGAAAGAAAAGCGATAACCTAATCGACTGGCTCAAGCGGACGCCACTCGGTCGTTTCTCGCCAAATACCGCTCACTCAGTCCACGTTCCCGATGTCTCCACGATGCGTCGTAGCACAAGAGATCTCGCCTTCTACCTCTTCGCTTCTCTCTCTGGCGTCGCTGCAGCTTATTTGCTCAGAGAGGTCCGTTCTCGCTCTCCTTCGCGATTCGTTTACTCACGGGCCATACCAGTGGGTACAACACCTCTGGTTCACACCCAACGACGAGGAGCTGTTGCCAGACACAGACACAGACACAGACACAGACACAGACCCA